>JASUUG010001170.1:0-41402 GCA_030449905.1 Luvunga scandens | reverse complement strand
ATCTTTTAATTTTAAGATTTAGATGCGTATTTTCAAATCGAGATCCTTTTGGACCTTTACGATCTAACTAGTTGTAATCAATGGTATTTTCACCATCAAAAACTCAATTTAGGGTGTAAGTTGTTTGATCTCTTATAAAGCACATTTCATTCTTTATACTAAAAATTTGGATTGGAATAGACTTCTTTCTATATATTATTAATAGAAGTAAGGTTTCATAAATTAATGTCAATTAATCTTTGTGCTGTACTAAAAATAATGCGCATCTAGACTAAACTAAACTTTGGATGGTAAGATGTAAAAGATTGTAAAAAAATTTTTAATATTAATTGGGTTAAATATATCTTATTAAAAACTTAGGGATGTGTATTGATCATTTCTGAATCTTAGTAGTATAGTTGTTATTTTAATAGCTTATAAGAAAATCATATTTTCCTATAATAGTACCCATTTACTATATAATTTAACAACCACATAAATTTGTAACTAAATCTATATAATATATGTCTATATGGCTTTTATAAAATATATCCTCCATGTTATTTGCCTTCTCTTGAAATTGTCATTTTGCAACAAGAAATTCTTCAATATCAATATCACTTCCTTCACTACGCAAGGTGGGCTCCATATGTCATATTTAACAAAGAAAGCTCTATTCCAAAAAAAAGCTAAACTAAAGCTAGCAATAATCTTAATATTCTACATAATGAAACAAATGATTTACTATTTAAATAAAACATAGTAAATACTAAAAATCAAAAGAATATCAATTCTATAACCGACAATAAAGAATTTTCTTTATCAATTTATTGATTAATTAAAATTCAGTAAATCAATAAATTTTCATGTTCTAAAACTATTAATTTATTGAAATTTTTATATTTAGTTACCCGAATTGACAAATATGAGCGACAATGAGAGTTGCTGCCTTCATTTTATCAAGATTCAACCCTCAAAGCCTCTAAGTGGCTCATTAGGCTGTTTAATAAGATAGCATGAGCTAACCACAAGCAAAAAGCTTGTTCAATGACGCCAACAATAGCCATGATTTTGCCTTGACACAACCCACAAGAAGAGGTGGGCAATGCTAAATAACCCAGTCAAAATAAATTGTATCTCAATCATAGTTATTCAAGCTTCAATTGTTCTACATATACTCAAATTGACACAAAGTGTCTTCTAGCTATTTCACTTTATAGCCTTTCTCTTGTAATGGAAAACAAATTTTTGACAAAGCAATAATTTTGGCTAGGCTAGAGACCTTTAATAGTAGTATTATAATTAAAAGACTTTACTCTTTTCCATCAAATAAGTGAAATTAATAAACCTTTATCACTCCACATTATGAAAGTGGTTAATAAACATTAATACGTTGTCACTTCCACTATGTATTTGTAATTAGATCATTAATATGAGTTTATTTATTTCTTTATTTAAACAAGTGACTTATCCCATAACCTAGATCGTGAAATTCTTACATTCTCTTGTACAGGATCATTAATCAACATTTGCTGGATCTTATTGAACTTTTGGGTTATATATGAATAATTGTGTGTTCGGGATTGTTATGCGAGTTAAGCGTTAAATTGATGATCATCAGGTTTTCAATAATTTACGAGTTTAATATATCTAATAAGTGTCGGCTTTAATGTGTAGAAAATTAAGGGTAATTTCTATTTTATGAATGAAACTGGAATAAAAAATATCTAAGATAACAAGAAAGTTGTCTATATAAGTTGTTTTAGTCCCTAAGTTACGTGTCGTCGTTTATTAACTACAACATCGTATCATGGATAGGCATAGAGAAAATTAAGGAGTGCATGTAGGAGAATGTGTGAATGTTTGAAGGCTGACTTCCTTTACTTGAAAGCGATTAAGCATTATGGACTTAGATATCTTTTGCACATAATTTGTTAATTGATTATTAGTGATACAACATGAATATTATAGATTATAGATGATGGTTTTATTAAATGATTTCTTATATCCCAACAAGTGGTATAAGGCTATTTACATATGAATCATTAAAATTAAAATTTATTTTCGATTAATGATTTAATCTTTGATGTTCTCGAATTTAATAATATTAGAATTATTAAAATTATTTAGTTTCGAATGAACTAAAGATTAAATAAAGTCATGTTTTGGAAATTTAGCTTTAAAAATTTTGATTTTAAATTAAGGTAATAGCTGCTATGGTCTTTGACTGTACAACTTTTGGTTGACAAAGGGTAACAAGGGTAATCAGTTTGGCAGGAATCAGCAGCCACAACAGTCACATCAAGTTAACAAAGAAAAATTGATTCTTATATCATGCTTTAAAAGTTGGCGACAGCAGCAGTCACCATTGTCATTTGGGCCCCTGCATCTGGCTGTGACAGATGGAATCAAAGTGACGGCCATGGTTTGCCACATCAAGAACATTAAAAAAAAAAAAAAAAGGAGAAGGCATGGCTACAAAAAGCCGCGGCTACCAAGTTATTGCAGATTTGTTGAAGCCGCAGCCATGAAGATGAAGAAAAATTAGGATTTTTGCATCAAAGGGCTAGTTTGGATCAGTTCGGGTAAAATGAAATCGGATCAGCCCCTGCGGCCATGTCAATGGTTGATTGGTCAACTGTTGATTGATGAGCGTTGACCGACTTGACTCAATTTTCAAGAATTTTTGAAGGATAATTTTTGTGCAATTTTAGTTCAAATATTGGTATATTTTATATATATTTTAGATCAAATTAATTGAGAGTAACATGTCAACAAGTAAAATTCTGTTGTGAAAATTAATTGTTTAGAATATAAACAATGATAATATGTAATTCTACGTTATCAATCATTTCAAACGAAGATTTATTGTTTGATATGTTAACTATTATCCATTGTTTAATTACTACACCAAGATATCACTTATAAGTTAATCTTATGCCCAAAGATGAAATATTAATGGAGTGTTTGATATCTTGATATTTGAATTTATTTTTTATTAGTAGATGAGCTTGTTTTGTTGGTTCGTTGTTCTCTGTTCATTTATGTCTTGACATAACCGGCCCCAAATGCCCAAGATGAGTATGCCTAATTCTATTTAATTATTCTGACATGATCTAATTAATAAAGATTCTACAAAAATTCGCAAAAGTCTCCCCTTTATAATTAATTATATCCAAACCTACAAATTAATAAAACAATCACTCTAGAAAATAGTTTAAAATACAAAACTAACTTTGTCAATCAATCTCCTCAACAAAATACCAAATCACTCATATGTCAATATCAAATAAAATAAATAGATTTTCTTGAATCACCAAATGTATCAAATTATACAATCCCCAAAATATCTCAATAATTACATCACGGCTCCCAATCTGCCATCATCATGTGTATTAAACTTGCTCGTTGCTCTGGATCGGTTATTTGTGCGAATCGACTTGAGGAAATGCAAAATGGGTGAGTATAAAACTCAGTGAGCTCGATGAGTAGATGGTAGTTTTGGGAAAAATAACTTTCTTTAAAAATAATTGTACCATTTAAAAAGCACAATTTCATCAAAATATCATGAACTTGCGTAGCTTGTTTAATTTTAAAATATGCAAATGAAATGAAATATCGCATAATACTCATAAAATCAATAAAATCATAACATATATAAGTATCATGTGAATACCAAAAACTATCACCAAACAATTACCCAGAGAATAATGTCATCATATCCAGACTAAGACGAGCAGTCAATGACATATTATATCTTGAGTCAATCGTACCTTATATGGATAGGCCAATGAAATATCATCTTATATCTTATCATATATGTACAAGCATAATCTAGTCCCAAAGATAAGGTGCAATTAAAGGAGCCAGCAATGTGTACTCGGATGGGCTTAAAGCACTATCTCTCTATATTATTTGTATATATACTCAATATCTCTATCTTTGTATCTCAATCTCACATCTTTGTATTCATCATACCTCATGTATATGCACCCAAAAGCGATGCGCCCAAACACATGGCCAAAAGCCCTTATGTGTGCTCAAATGAATCCAAGCTTATTCACTGCATCTGAGGGAAGGGTATTGTCTAATGATTTTAAAATAATCATTATACATATATACATAAACATATGGTCACATTTGAAATCTCATTTCTTTTCTCATTCAACATACTTTAAATCCATTTCCTTTCCTTTGAAGTATTATCATGCATACTCATTTCAAATCTGTAATAAAATCATTAATCATACACTTTTTTTTGTAGTAGATACCAATATCTGAGAAGAATCTATTTTTCTACGAAATCATTTAAATCGAAGCATTTGAAACTTATTTTGTAAACATGTTTTACTATCATAACAGACTATGAAAATAGGTTTTATATATTTCACTCATAGTGGCGATGTCCGATCTAAGTATCGATAACATCACGGGTTGATTACTCGTTGGCGGATCCTCCTAATTCAAAGGAAATAACATAATTACTATCTGTAAATGCAAATTATAATAATAAATTTGAAAGCGATGTTTATCCCCGCAATAAAATATTCCTGAATCCATTAAATTACAAAATACCTTAACATCAAAATTTACCAAATTATCCTTAGAATCATAGATTACCAAACTACCTAAATTCAATTACAAAAATATCCATGAAGTTAAGATTTATGAAATTATCTCCGACTCGATTAGGTGATGGGATGCTCAGGTCGATGTTCTAACTCGATGAGCCTAACGTAATGCCGGTAGTGACCTCCCGTACACGGAGACAGCACGAATCAGCTCTAAAGCCATGAACATTTCGGCTGTCGATCGGAGGTAATCAGGCCTGATTCAGGTGATGGGGTTGGTCAAAAAATGATGAGGATGAGCTAAGGAAAAAATCTCAAGTGGTGGCGTGGCCTAAATCGGTGAGATTGACGTAAGAAAGATCGGGTTGGGCCGCGGGTTTTTGAGCTTGATGTGGCGCATTAAGTAGTAGGATTTATTTTCATAATAATAAAGTGAAATATGTCAATTTTTTGAACTTGATCGCATCTAAAAAAATCTTGATGGATGGATCGGTTAATTCAATAAGAAATGGGGAGTTAAAGCGCTTTTGATTTCGTTGGTACCGTCCAACGAATGCAATTCAATAGTTTCCAATGTTATGCATTTATGCAATTTCAATGGGGAATTACTATATAAAGCATTACAATGTAATGAATTCAGTAACTGGAAAACAAAAAAATCAGTTCTTCATTTTTGTTGCTCGTGAGTTGTGTGAAAACTACTAGCCTCTTTTTTTTTATCTTATATATATATATCCATATGGTCATTTTGTTGATCTATTAATCCTGCAAATTCTAATGATAACAATTCATCACTAAACTGGATTAGTCTAATGGCCACCAAATCTCAACCCCACTCAAATGAGTAGGGTTCAAATCTCGAACCTGTTGTTTTCTAATTAAGAGATTTTACCAGCTGAATTAGCGTAAACATAAGTTCACAAAAAAATAAAAAAATAAAAAGAATCACATACATTTAGATATAATCATTATTATGAGCAATACTACTTTGACTGGGGAAAAAAAAGAAGTGACTGAGATTTTGAAAGAGTCTTTAATTCCGTAACTCTTTATTATTCGAGAGTTACCCGAAGAGTGTAATAAAACATATTTTTATGTTGGTTTCTCTTTTTTCTTTCATTTATGTTTAATCCGTTCTTCTCATTCTCCTTTTTGTTTCTAGGTTCTGAGGTGATTGGTGACAATGTTCAATGTTCAATTCTTACGAACAAAGCGAAAAAATTCAAAGATGTAGGAATTTTAGCTTCTTTTTTTTTTTTAATTTACTCCCTTAACAGCCTCAACCCTGGAAGATTCAAACCTTCTATTTTACCAATGGATTTTTTGCTTGATAACTTTTTATCTTAATAATTTATTTCAGATTCCGGGTAACATTCCAAACCCAGGATCCAGCAGTAACGTTAAAGCAAAGGAAAATTTTGATGGCGAAAAGGTCAGTATAAAATTAAATCAAAATTCACAAGTGCTACATGATTCCATTAACTGTCTTATATGGATATTTTATTATTGTAGGAAACACTAGTAGATTCAATGACATCAAATGTTTCAATCAGTGAAGGCTCTGAAGCGATTGGTGACAATTTCCATGTTCCTGAGATCAAATCAAAGACGTAGGGAGTTAATTGGATATACAATATCATATATTAACACCTTTCATTTAAAATTTGCAGCATTAGGATTTAATTTATATTTTATCTTTTATTTTTCATTTCATTGACTATTGAAACATAATTTTATCAGTTAATTAAAATTGCCATCAAATGCTTTTAACTACAAAATCAATCATTTTTTCCTGGTTTGCTCTTACAACAAGAAGACTAGACCAGGACAACAGAGGCTTCAGCGAAACGGACAAGCTTGGCCAGGTCAATTTCTATTTAATATTTTCTTTCCTCGTTCTTTTATTTGATTAAAGCATTTTTTTCAATTAATTAACTTTGAATGTATATATATACATATATAGAAATTCTCAGATGCTACTTTTTTAATAATGACAACAAAATTACAAACTCTTATGTATCCTATTTAATTATCAGTAATGCTACTTTGACCGAAAAGAAGTGACTCAAGATTCTGAAACTTCTAATTTTAGTCATTAGCAATTATCAAATCCTGCGGGAGTTATGAGCTAAAAATCTGAATTAACTGTTTATGATTCGAAACTTGCATAGAGACTATATAATTAACCAAAATCTGTCTTGGTCTTTCTATTTTTGCTTTCCTTTTTTTTTAACCTGCTTTTCTCATTTTCCTTTTTGGTTTGTATGTGATGAGTTGATTGGTGACAATGTCTATGTTTCGATTCACATGGGTACTGAGGTCAAACTTAATGATGTACGGATTTGAACCTTTTTCCATCTGATATTATATAGAGCAGTGATATTTGGTTAGAAAAATCGGACAGAACTCTGACAAAAGTAATTATAAAATAGATCTATTTATGTGTGTAAATTGAAAATAATACTTCACACATTTAAGCAGACATGTTTAAAATTGATTTTTTCGGCATTCTGTCAACCTTAAGTTTGTTTTAGTAATTTTCAATTACGCTGTATATATGGACGTGTCTTTTCTTACTTTTTGGCAAGTGGCACTAGGTTTGGTTAATTTTCCTTTTTTTTGTTTCTGGCCTTTAAATAAATTGGAAAAGAAACAAATTTTAACTCTAAAATGTATCTTCAACCCCACCCCCCCCCCCAACTCCCCAATTTTCTTCTTCTCAGACAAGCTCTTACAACCAAAACACTAGGCCAGGACGACAAGGCTTCATCGAAAAGAAAAACTTTTGGCAGGTCAACATATTTCTTCTTTTCTAGTTAATCTTATAATTAGCTATTTCTATTATTGATATATATAGTTGTTCTCTAGCCATTAAATGTGCTGATATGAAAGAAAGCTTTAGGAATCTTACCTAGAATTTTACAGCTTTATTGATAACTTCAAAATATTACGATATTTGAGGAAAGCTTCAAGCAAGTATCTAGTAAAGAAGAAAAGATCAAAAATCTTATTCATGTCAATTTGGTTACGAGTAAAGCCAACCCGACAGAAAAAAAAAAAAAAAAAATGTGACCTGACACAACCCACCCCAATCCACGAGGGGCGAGTTTGCTTAATTCTATTTAATCGTTACATAATCTAATTAATAAAGGATTCTACCAAAAATTCTAAGCGATCTCCCCTTATAATTATCATATAACCAAATCTGCAATTAATAAAATAAACACTCCCAAAATAATTCCAAATACAACCAATTCCGAGCAACCAATCTCCTCAACAAAATACCAAATTATTCAAATATCCAAAATCAGAGAAAATACATAGGTTGTCCACAATTCCCTAAATGTATCAAATTATACAATCCCAAAATATCTCAATAAAACATCTACGAATTCTAACTCTATCACATGGTCATAACTCCAAAATAATTATGCTTGCTGGGTTGACTGTTGTACCTGCGATTCTTTTGTGGGTGGAGGGGAAAAATTATAAAACAGGATGAGCATAAAACTCAGTGAGCTCAGTGAGTGGATAGTAGTTTTGGAAAAATAACTTTACTCTAAAATAATTATATCATATCGAAACATAATTTCATCAAAACATCATAAAAACTTAAATAAACTTATTTAATTTAAAACATGCATTGAAATAACAATATCACATAATTCTGCATAAAATCAATAAAATCATAACACTTATAATATCAAGACTGAATACCGAAAACTATCAATAACAAGTACCCAGAGGAATAATCTCATCATATTTGAATCTCGACAAACGGGCAATGGCATACTATCTGGGCACAGTCACACCCCAAAGCTACACAAATAGACGAGGAAGTACCATCTCATATCTCATCATATCCGGACCTCAACAAACGAGACAATAACGTATTATTTGGGTTCAATCATGCCCAGAGCTACATAGATAGATCGAAAAATGTCATCTTATATCTCATCATATCCGGACCTCAACGAACGAGCAATGACGTATTATCTAAGTATGTTAAGTCAGTGAAGTCAAACTCTCGTTCAGAATGAAACGGTGGCGTATAAGGCAGATAGTTAAGTTTGTTATGAAGCACGTGGGACTCGTGATTCCTTTAAGGATCAAACGACGTCAAGGCATGCGTTTTGTTCTTAACAAATATAACGGTTTGGGACACGTGTATCTTAGCTGTGCATTCTGGGTTTGAGTTTCATAATTCTTCTTTCTGTTATAAGGCTGGTTTTCCAGCTGAGAGAGTGAGAGGAAAAAAAGAATTCTGGAAAGGTTCGGGGTTTGAGAGAGAGTGATATTTCTTGAGCGTTGTAATCTTGATAACAGAATACTTGTATTTCTTCATGAGATCAATCTGATAAGTGCTCTGGTGGTTTCACTCGTGGATGTAGGTCTTGGAAAGATCAACCACGTAATTGCTTGTTCTTGCACGATGCTTGCTTTCTGTTTTACTTTGTTTCTTCTTACTGTCACCATTGTTCTTTAACTAGAAAGCAGTGTGAGGATTGAATTGGATCAGTTTTGTTTTTGTGCTTGATAGCATCTTGTTTTGATCTTTGTCAAAGATCTTGGGTAGAGTTTTTCGTATTGATTAGGATAAGGATCTCAATCAAAACTCTACAATTGGTATCAGAGCTTGGTGTTTGATAAAGATCCAAGTATGGCTACACAGAAAGTTGATCAGGAGAAATTTGATGGAAAGAATGATTTCAATATGTGGAAAGTGAAGATTGAAGCTCTCCTGGTTACACAGGGTTTGGAAGATGCACTTGAATCAGCAACTAAGAGGGAGGGGAAAGAAACCTCCTCATCTAAGACTCTTGAGCAGTTGATTGAGATTGATAAGAAGGCAAAAGCAACCATAATTTTAAGTCTCTCAGATTCTGTGATTAGAGAGGTTGCGAAGGAAACATCTGTGACAGCCTTGATGGAGAAGCTAGAGAACTTATACATGAAGAAATCCCTTGCAAATAGGCTCTATATTAAGAAGAGAATGTTCACACTGAAGATGGCTGAGGGATCATTATTAGATAAGCACATTGATGAATTTAATCAGGTTTGTGATACCTTGGCTACTATTGATGAAGCTTTGGATGATGAGGGGAAGGCTTTGTTATTGATTAGCTCACTACCAGAATCATTCAAGAATTTTGTTGATGCTCTCACGTATGGTAGGGATACCCTTACTTTGGATGAAGTTAAATCTGCTCTCAACACAAGGGAGATACAAGAAAAACAAGAGAATCTTGGAGGTGATTCTGGTGAGGGATTGGCAGTAAAAGGGAAGTTTGAAAAGAAGAAGAAGCAAGGGAAGCCGAAGACCAAGAATAAGGTTTTAAAGTGTTTTCAATGCCATAAAGAAGGTCACTTTAAAAGGGACTGCCCAGAAAGGAAGACTAAGCAGAAAGATCATAAAAATCAGAGTGGTGATGCAGCAGTAGTGGAAGATGAAGGATATGAGTCAGCAGGTGTGCTGATTGCCTCTAAAATTAACCAAGAAGGTAAAAGGGTTTTGGACTCTGGATGCTCATTTCATATGTGTCCCAGTAAGAGTCATTTCTTTGAGTATCAGGCCTGTGATGGAGGAAAAGTGATGATGGGAAACAATGCAGTATGTGAAATTGTTGGTATGGGAAATGTGAAGTTAAAAATGCATGATAAATCTGTCATTGAACTAAAACAGGTGAGGCATGTTCCTGATCTAAAAAGGAATCTAATCTCACTTGGGATGATGGATCAGTTAGGGTGCATTGTCAGAGTCCAAGATGGTGTTTTATCTGTAATCAAAGGTTCTCAGGTGTTGTTAAAGGGAATAAGGAAGAATGGGCTGTATATTTTGGAGGTACTATCAGAATGGGGAAGTTTCTGTGGTCATTCAACTCTAAGTGTTGACAAAACTAGGCTGTGGCACTTGAGGCTCAGTCACACGTGAGTCTCAAGGGGTTAAAAGAACTTTCGAAACAAGGGCTGTTAGGAGGGGATCACATTGAAGATTTGGTGTTCTATGAGGATTTTGTTCTAGGTAAATCCTCAAGGGCAAGTTTCAAATCATCAGTGCACACCACAAAGGGTACTCTGGACTATATACATTCTGACCTTTGGGGGCCTGCACAAGAAATATCTCTAGGTGGAGATAGGTATTTTGTGTCATTCATAGATGACTACTCAAAAGATGCAGGTTTATCTCCTTAAATGTAGGATCGGTATTTGACAAGTTTAAGGAGTGGAAAGCCTTGGTTGAAAATCAGACAGGGAAGAAGATAAAGAAGTTGAGAACTGATAATGGGCTGGAATATTGTAATCAGGTGTTTGACAAGTTCTGTGCAAATGAAGGAGTAGCAAGGCACAAGACAGTGAGGTTGACACCTCAACAAAATGGTCTTGCTGAGAGAATGAACAGAACTCTCATGGATAAAGTGAGCAGTATGATGTTTCAAGCAAGATTACCATTAAGCTTGTGGGCTGAAACTTTTAATACAGCAAGTTACTTGGTAAATTTAAGTCTCTCTTCTACTATTGGTTTCAAGACCCCTCATGAGATGTGGATGACAAGCGTGAAGCTATTCTAGCTTAAAGGTGTTTGGCTGTCAGGCATATGCTCATGTAAACCAAGGGAAGTTAGCACCAAGAGCTTTGAAGGGTGTTTTCATTGGTTATCCTGATGGGGTGAAAGGGTACAAACTCTGGTGTACAGACTTGACTCCACCAAGGTGTATCATAAACAGAGATGTGGTTTTCAATGAAGAAGAAGTGGCTGATAAATTTCACAAAGATAAAAACCAAAAGATGATTCAATCCTCCAGTCATCAGTTTGAGGTGGAGACATCTATCCAGAACAACTTAGAGGAAGCATTAACTGATAAGATCGATGATGAGACAAAGATGGCATACAAGATTATCAAGATAATCGAAAGCTCAAACTCGATCTCAAGATTATCGATTGGTAAGAGAGATGCACGGAAAAAACAGACTAAAGCTCCTAAGAAGTATGGTTTTGCTGACTTAATTGCTTTTGCATTACATTCAGCTCATGAGATTGATATTGAAGAACCAAAGAGCTTTAAGGAAGCTGTGAATTGTCAGTATGAGGAGGAGTGGAAGAAAGCAATGGATGATGAGATCACTTCTTTACATAAGAACTGCACTTGGGTGTTGGTTAGAAAGCCTAAAGATAGGAGAGTGGTGGGATGTAAATGGATATTCAAAATTAAAGAGGGTCTCACAGCCTCTGAACCCAAAAGGTTTAAAGCTAGACTTGTTGCTAAGGGATATACTCAAAGGGAAGGGGTTGATTTTAAAGAGGTTTTTTCACCAGTTGTGAGGCATGCTTCAATCAGGCTTTTGTTAGCTTTAACAGCTAAATATGATCTAGAGCTGGAGCAACTAGATGTGAAGATTGCTTTTTTGCATGGAGAGTTACAAGAACAGATCTATATGACCCAACCTGAAGGGTATGAAGTTCCTGACAAAAAGGATTATGTCTGTTTACTTAGAAAATCACTCTATGGTCTTAAGCAGTCACCCAGGCAGTGATACCTTAAGTTTGATGAGTTTATGATAACTCATGAGTTCAAGAGATGCAGCTATGATTGTTGTGTCTATTATAAGTTGTTAAACTCTAGTGTGCATATCTATCTGCTATTGTATGTAGATGATATGCTCATTGCTTGTAAGGATATGGTTGAAATTGAAGCACTTAAGGAACTTCTCAGTACAGTTTTTGACATGAAAGACCTGGGAAAAGCAAAGAAGATATTAGGGGTTGAAATCATCAGGAATAGAAGCAAGGGCTCAATCTTCTTGTCAAAAGAGAAATATCTAAAAAGGGTGCTGGAAACTTTTGGCATGCTTGACAGTAAACCAATGCAACAACCATTAGCAGCTCATTTCAAACTGAGTAAGCTGTCTTGTCAAAAAACAGAGGAAGAAAAGTGTGAAATGGATAAAATTCCATATGCAAATGCAGTGGGATGCTTGATGTATGCCATGGTACTCACTAGGCCAGACATCTCACATGCTATGAGTGTAGTCAGCCGATACATGGCATCACCTGGCATAGAACACTGGAAAGGGGTGAAGTGGATACTGAGGTATATCAGAGGCACTCTAAGCCTTGGTTTATTGTATGGAAGGAAAGATGTTGATGGTACTGGTTTGTGGGGTTTTGTTGATTCTGATTATGCTGGAGATATGGATAGAAGAAGGTCACTAACTGGTTACATGTTTTTCCTTAATGGTTCCCTGGTAAGCTGGAAAGCTAGTCTGCAAAGTGTGGTTGCTCTTTCAACTACAGAAGCTGAATACACTGCAGCAACAGAATCAGTCAAGGAATCTATGTGGCTTAGAGGGCTGTTAGCAGAAATTGGTCTTAAGCAAGAGTATGTGACAATTTCTTGTGATAATTCTAGTGCCCATCGCATCTCCGTAAAATCCAAAGACATCATGAAAAAACTAAGCATATAGATATAAAGCTCCATTTCATAAGAAATGAGGTCTCAAAAGGGGTGATTAAGATGATAAAAGTCCATACTGATGAAAATCCCTCTGACATGCTCACCAAGGTGGTTACAGCAGCTAAGTTCAAGAAGTGCTTGAGCTTAGTTGGGATTTGCAATCTCTGAATTGCATAAAGGTAGTGGAAGGATTAGAGTTGGAGTTTGGTTCAAGGTGGAGAATTGTTAAGTCAGTGAAGTCAAACTCTCGTTCAGAATGAAACGGTGGCGTATAAGGCAGATAGTTAAGTTTGTTATGAAGCACGTGGGACTCGTGATTCCTTTAAGGATCAAACGACGTCAAGGCATGCGTTTTGTTCTTAACAAATATAACGGTTTGGGACACTTGTATCTTAGCTGTGCATTCTGGGTTTGAGTTTCATAATTCTTCTTTCTGTTATAAGGCTGGTTTTCCAGCTGAGAGAGTGAGAGGAAAAAAGAATTCTGGAAAGGTTCGGGGTTTGAGAGAGAGTGATATTTATTGAGCGTTGTAATCTTGATAACAGAATACTTGTATTTCTTCATGAGATCAATCTGATAAGTGCTCTGGTGGTTTCACTCGTGGATGTAGGTCTTGGAAAGACTGAACCACGTAATTGCTTGTTCTTGCTGATGCTTGCTTTTTGCTTTTACTTTGTTTTTCTTCTTCACACCATTGTTCTTTAACTAGAATGCAGTGTGAGGATTGAATTGGATCAGTTTTGTTTTTGTGCTTGATAGCAACTTGTTTTGATCTTTGTCAAAGATCTTGAGCAAAGTTTTTCGTATTGATTAGGATAAGGATCTCAATCGAAACTCTACAAAGTACCGTCACGCCCCGGAACTATACGAATAAATTGGAAAATATCATCTCATATCTCATCATATATGTGAATATATAATTTGATCCCCGAGAGATAAAGTCGCCTGAGTACATGGCCCAAAGCCTCCGTGAGTACTCAGACCGGCCCTAAAAGCCTGTATCTAATCTTTATCATATGTATCACAATATCAATATCTCTATATTCATCATACCGCATGCATATCTCATATAATCCGTATCACTGTATCTGAAGGGGAAGGATACTGTATAATGATTTAAAAATAATCATTATATACACATACATAAACATATAATCTCATCCGAAATCTCATTTCCTTTTTCATTTATCATGCCTTAAATATGCTTTTCTTTTCTTTAAAATATTATCATGCATATTCAAAATCGGTAACCAAAATCATTAATCATACACATATTTTGTAATACATACCAATACGCAAATAAAAATTCATTTCTACAAAATCATTTAAATCGAAGCATTTGAAACTTATTTCGTAAACATGATTTACTATCATAACAAACTATGAAACTAGGTTTTGTATATTCTACTCACAATGACGATGTCCGTACTAGGTATCGACAACATTCGTGGGTTGATTTTTGTTCGCGGATCCACCTAATTTAAGGAAATAACATAATTGCTATCCATAATTGCAAATTATAACTAATAAGCTCGAAATGACATTTATCCATAATAAATTATTCTCGAATTCATAAAATTATCAAAATGCCCTTGACATCAAAATTTACCAAATTATCCTTAGAATCACAGATCACCAAACTACTCTCAATTCCGATTACAAAAATATCCACAAGTTCTAAATTTATGAAATTCTCTCCCAGAAAAATATGAAATTACCAAAATGCCTCTAACAATATAAATTACCGAATTGCCCCTGAAATCTCAAATTACCTAACTTTTGTAATCTAAAATTACTAAAATATCCACTAATTTTAAAATTATAGAATTACCCCTAAAGTTTAAAAAATTACCAAATTACCCATAATGGTCAATGGTGAGTGGAGCTCTATCAATTGCCACAGGAAGCTCAGGCTTTGGTAGTTCTAACTTCAGTAAGTCCAATGGTATCAGCGGTGACCTCCCTTGTGCGGCGACGGTGGCGGATTGAGCTCCCCAAAGCCGTGAGTTTTTCAGCGGTCGATCGTTGGTAATCTGGAAGTTTCAGTGACAAGGTTCCTTGGAAAATGATGAGGGTGAGGTGAGTAACAATCCTAAGTGGTGGCACAGCCTAATTCCGGTGAAATTGATAGTCGTGATAACTGGTGGAGCAGTGGGTTTTGAGGCTCGATCGCTGGCATTCTGGCCAGTTTCTAGTGATGAGGATAGCAAGGATAAGTCAGATGGCTCTCAAGCTTCAGATCAGTACCTTGCTCGACCAGTGAGTTGGTCGAAATCGAAAGATATGGCCGGGTCAAATTCGCGGGTCGCTGGTTGACAGCTTCTTTCTCTCTCTCTCTCTTTCTTTTCTTTCTATTTTTGGAAAGAATCAAAATACCTCTCTCTCACTTGCCATATATAGTAACCAACACCCTTTTTTTTGGTAAGGTTAATACAAATTAAGCTGATACCGAACCTGAGTGTTGAAATGAAATCCGATTACATGACCATTGAATCGCATCTAAATTGTCTCAATTTTATGTCACGTAAAATTTAAATTATTGGAGCTCAATCAATTTAATAATCGGGTCCAATTACCTGTAATGATTTGTAACAATTCCGATGACTTTAAAAATTTATGACGAAATTAAAATTACAAAATACAATCAAATTAAGGAATCACAAATTGCATGTTACAGTGACTGAGATTTTGAAGTAGTTTATAAATTGACCAACATACAAATCCTAATTCGATTCTAAAACTTTCAGCTAAAGCCATTTCCAATTAAATATTGCGACTTGTTTATGATTTGAGACTAGCATAAATACTAAAATAAAACAAAAATTTCGTCTTTTTGATTTCTAGGCTCTGAGGTGATTGGTCTTTCTAATTTTTCTCCCTTTTCAGTCTTTCCCATTCTCGTTTTGGTTTCTAGGTTCTGAGGTGGTTGGTGACAGTGTTAATGGTTCGATTCTCACTGATAGAGAGAAAAAACTAAAAATGTAGGGATTTGATCTCTTTTAATTTTATGACATGTATCCTTTAATTACTACTCTTAACATAAGATTAAATCAATTTCTCTTCATTAATTTTTTCTATGTATGTATATTTCTTTATTGTAGGAAACTTTCAATGCAAAAACATCAGTTGTTTCAAGTGAAGATTATGATGAGATGATTGGTAACATTGTTCCTGGACCAGTCCTCATGGTTAGTTAGATCAAACCCAGAGATATAAAGACTTGAGCTCCTTCTATCTGAAATAATGACTCACATCATTTAAGAATAAATTTTATTCTTTTATATGATATACAAAATTCCGGATGACATGCTAAACCAAAGACGAGGAGTGAGGATAAAGTAAAAGAAATTGTGCGTATCAATAAGGATAGTATAAACAGCACGAGTTGAAAATTCACCTAGATAATATATACTTTAAGTAAAATTCATTGATCCATTAATCATCATCGAGTGGAAGTAGTTTGCTTTTACTAGTAATTGTCACATGGAAAGGTGGTGTGAGTCTACTTGTCTAAAATGAAATATACAAGACATTTATGATTGATTAGTTAGTGCATAGAAACCCATGGGCTTAATTTGTACTCATATTAGAACATAAGAGCCTCATATATTTAACCTAAAATTCATCCATATGTAATGTGGGATATTTCCCTGTTATCCCATCGCCTGCAAATCATTTTTCTTTTTCACTCATCTTTGGTACATGAAAAAGTAGTGTGGGCCTTGTTGGGGCAAGAAAACCTTTGGTGAAAACCATCACCTATAACCCAAGAATATTCATATTGTATCACCAAGAATCAATAACAAAATTATATGAAAGCATACTTGAATCGATAATGCTTAATTACTCTCTGGAGTTATATGGTAGGTCTTCCAAATCTACATGTTCTCCTAGAGAGTCCTTTAGTTCTCTTTGTACTCTCTTTCTCTGATGATGGGATATCAAAAAGAATGAAAAGATACATGTGACATGGGGACCAAGACCACTTATATAGACTACTATTTCCTATTGTTACTAGGTAATCCTAATTCTGCCCATCATAGAATTAGAATATTATTGGGTCTTTACACATTAAAGGCCTACACCATATTAGATACATTAAAGCCTATAATACTGAAAACTTTAATAGACCACTTTTAACTGGACTTAACCTTATATGACAGTCCGCAACACGTAATTATTCACATATAAGACATTAAGGATCCAACAACACTAGATTAAAAAATCCAACAGGCCCACCTTGTATTTGAATGTAATTCATACAAAATCTCGCCTAACTCGTACTCAACAGCTTATTGAAGGGTTGAGAGATGTCCAAGTCTTATGTACTTAATCCAAGATTCATTTTCAGTTGATGGTCCTGAATCATGATATATTTGTATCTGGAAATTGTTTTGGTACTTTTGATATATGCATTAAATAATAATGGTCTTGATCCTTGCCCTATGTTCATCACACAAATGTTGATTCCCACAATATGTACATGTAGAATGACATAATTTTGCGATTCCTACGTGTGACCTTACAACTAAGACAATTTGCTCTTACATTGCTGTCTTTTGAATGTATATTTCATTATTTTAGGAAACATTAGATGTCAAAACACCAATTATTTTAAGTGAATATTCTAAGGAGATTGGTGACAGTGAAGATTCTAAGGTGATTAGTGACAGTGTTCGCGGTTCGGTTCTTATGGTTAGTGAGATCAAACTCGAATATATCAACACTTGAGCTCTTTTTATCAGATATTATGACTCACATCATATAAGACTAAATTTATTTTTTTGTATGATATATAAGATTCAGGATGACATTCCAAGTGAGGATAAAGCAAAAAGAAATTGTGAAAGACAATAAGGTTAGTGTAAACTTAGGAGCCAACATCATTGTGAAATGAAATACATACATAAGACATACACGGTTCCGTTGTTGTCTGTAATTAATAAGTTTATGAGCATAACTTGTACTCATATATTTGCTCATGAGGATTGCCCAAGCCTTTCTTCTTTTTTTTTCTGTTTTCATTTCTCTATCTCTCTCTCTCCTTTTTTTTCCCTTTTTTTTTTTTTTTGAGAAAGGATTGCCGAAACAACAGGGAGGTAATCCTCATTTTCCCTTTGATTTTCCAAATAGACGGTAAAATAAATCATTTTAGTAGCTTGGCCAGGTGGTTTTAGACAGCACTTTTTAGCTTGGCCACTTGGACTCAAATCTTGAGAAGTAAGGAGCTAAAAAATTCAATTTGGGGTTTTTCCAACCTTACTTTTTTTTTTTTCGCTAAAAAAAATCATTTTGGCAATTAATTAGAATTGCAAGTGGAACAATTGTAGTAAGATGAACGGTTCTTTTGTATTTTAGCGGAAGCCGGCGGTTTAACACAATAATCACATTGTCATCGGCTGCACGTAAATTACAAAGTATAGCATTTTATTAGCTAGCGCTTATGTTGTAATAATTATCAGTAAATTTGTTATATGATATGTCAGATACAAAGTCGACTTTTAAGTTTAACATTTTCTGTAATTATAGATTTTTGTAATGGCATTATTTTTGTATGACAGTTTGTAACTTTCTTGTTCTATTGTAAATTATGTTCTTTATACTTGTAGTCACATAGATAGGCTTATGTCTTCTGTTTGATATATTTTAAACAATTTAGATGATTCAGGATGACATTTGAATCCGCGAATCCGGGAGTGAGGATGAAGTAAAAGAAACTGTCGGTGACAGAAAGGTCGGTAAAAAAAATTACTCAAAATCATAATCTTGAATATAGAGCCATAAGCTCTTGATTAGACTCAAACTGATATGGCATTTACAACTGTAATGGTTGAATGAAAAAATCTCTCACCCCACATTATTTATTTTTATTATTTTATGTTTTCATCCAACCAATGCATGGACCAAAGCATTTATATGCTGCAACAATTTGTACCAATGAATTCGTAGAAAATTTTGCTGCAGCTTTGATGTTGCTCTTTTTCGTTACGTTAAAGATTTTACATTTTGGTTCTTTTGTTTTACACTTTGTATCTTTCCTGTTCGTTTTTAAATCAGGTTCTATATATATAGTTATATTCACTGAGATTGGCTTTTTGCTTAATGTATTTTCAAATGATTTTAGGGATGGTAAAAGAGCCCGGGCAGGCCCGGCCATTCCTAAGAGTGTTGGCCTGGGCTTTCCACATGAGGGTCCGGACAAGGGCTCAAGGAAAAAAGTCCGGGCCAAGCCCAAGCCCTTTAGTTTTTTTACAAAATAAATTTATAAATTAGAATAATAAATTAAAATTTAAAAAATAAAGAAAAAACTTAATTCCCTAATTCATATATCAATCCTAAATCAAAAAATTTAAATTTATAATAAACTACTCTCTTTTAAATGTTAATTGACAAAAAAAGTGCTTAAATTGGAGAATTCAGTATAAAAAATTAAATCTTTAAACTTTTATTTGTTTCATTTTCTTTATTTATTATAAATTACAATAATAAATTAAAATTTACAAATAATGAAAAATGAAAAAAGAATGATTAATTCCATAATTCATATATCAATACTAAATCAAAAAGTTAAAATTATAATACTAAATTTTCTTTTAAGTGATTGAATTCGAGAATTTAGTACTAAAAAAAATTAAATCTATAAACTTTTATTTGCTTCATTTTATTTATTTATTATTTTATTTTAAAATATTCATTTTTTTTAATTCATTATTGATCATAACAACTTGATTATTATTAATTCATTTTAAGTTTACAACAATTAAAAAAATTTTGAAAAAAATAATTAAAAGCCCAAGCCCAAGCCAGGCCCGCAATAGGCCTGGTCCAAGCCCAACCCTCACACTTCTAATCCAATCCCACATTTTGCCATCCCTAAATGATTTACAAGATTCAAGAAAACATTGAAGTAAATAAAAAATCAAAGTAATAATTAAAGTTGTCCCAAATTTTAAATTAATCACAAACTTGTCAAAAAATTTGTATTGATCGGGATGCATATCATTTTTCTTTAATGTTAGTCTAACGTAATGTGTTTGTGGAAAAGAAGGTTATCTGATATTATGACTCATGTCTTTTGCCACTTTTTGGCAGTAGGATTTGATTTATTTTTCAATTCTTTGTTTTCTCTGAGTACGTAGATACTAGAATACTTCACTTAGACAGTTAAATAGAATTGAAAAAACAACAAAACTACTAAGATAGACGGTTCCTTAATTATAGAGCAAAAGCGATAAGTGTAGTATGACCATATCATAATCTTGTAGCCCAAGTTGTGCATGAATCTTTCTCAATCATTGCTTTCTTGGTATTAGTAGTATTAAGTTGATACACTTCAGGGTGTATCTTTATTTTTCAGGTAAAAATACTCATTTAATCTTCATAGCAACCAAATATCTAGACAATCTTTGCATTTTTAAAAATTACTAAGATTAAACACCTTTGTTAATTTTTTTCTAGTTGTTGAATCTAATTTTTCAAGAGTGAAATATTACCTCTATTTGTAGCTGTCGAATCAAATGATTGATTGTCTTCATTTGGTATGCGACGAAACATAAATGACAAGCATCTATTGGGTAATTTTTTAAAATATAGGAATAAACTAAGTAATTAACTCAAACTTTTTAACGATTAAAAGAGTATTTATCCATTTTAAATCAAATCTGTATAGTTATATTTACGGAGATTGGCTGATAGTTTTTTCTTAAAAGTTTTTAAATAATTTACAACATCCAGGATGACATTCCAAACCCAGGATCCAATATTGAGCATAAGGCAAAAACAGTGGATGACAAAAGGTTAGTATAAAATGACTCGTTCCCATCATTTTGAAACGACATAAACAAGAGCTACGGCATGATTTCATTACTGTCTAACTTAGAAACAAAACAATTAGTTCTCTCCAACATTGTTGTCTTACATATAGATATTTCTATGCTGTAGGAAATAATACATCCAATAACATCAAATTTTTCAAGTGAAGGTTATAAGGTAAAGAGTGACGGTGTTCATGATTCAGTTCAATGATTAGCAAGATCAAATTCATAGATGTAGGGACTTCAGCTATTTTTATCAGATATTATGGCTCACGTATGACATTTAGGACTTTTTTTTGGGGCACTGGGAATGCATTTGTCTCTTATCTTTTGATTTCTGATTAGACACTAAAATAAATCGTTTTAGTAGCTTGGCCGATTGGTTTTAAACTGTTTGGCTTTGCTGGCCACTTAAGTTCAAATATTAAAAAATAGGAAGTAAAGGTTGACTTGGGGGTTTGCCCAACCTTACATATTTCTTCCTTTAAAAAAACTTAAAAAAATAAAAAAGTCATTTTGGGGTTTGCCCAACCTTAGATATTTCTTCCTTAAAAAAATAAAAATAAAAAAGTCATTTTGCAATTAATTAGAATTGCAAATAGAACAAATGTAGTAAGAAGAACGGTTCCTTTACTATTTAGCATAAGTCGGTTGGTATAGTATAACCATAAAATAATCACATGGCCATCGGTGGTACTTAAATTTATTAAGTATACAATTTTATTAGTTGGAGCTTATGTTACAATAATTATCAGTAAAGTAGTTGTATGATATGCTAAATACAAAATCGACTTTTAAGTTTAATAGAACTTGTAATTAAAGATTTTTTAATAGTTAGAGCTTATGTTCTTTTTTCCAGTTCTTCGCATTTGTAGTCACATAGATTATCTTATGGTTTTCGCTTGAAAATTTTTAAACAATTTGCATTATTCGAATACTAAATATGTAGAGCCATAAACTCTCGATTAAACTCAAACAGATACGCAATATATAATTCTATTGGTTGAATAAAAATACTCCATAACCTACATTATTTACTTTTATTATTTTATATTTTCATCTAACTAATAGTGTATCCAAGCATTTATGCTCAATCAATTTGTAAACAATAAGTTTGTAGAAAAGTTTTCAACAGTGACATTGCATATTTTTTGTTATTATAAAATTTTTGCAATTTGGCTCTTTGTGATTATATCTACGGGCGGTCTTATAAGGAAAGACCACCCTTAGACTCGTAAGAGACCTTTTGGGTGGTCTTAAACCATACAAAGAACAAAATTGTGAGCGTAAAAGATATCTATCTTAAGTCTAAAGTGGACAGTATCTTGTTAGTTGGTCTGGTCATTTCATTATTTTTTGATTTAATATCAGTCACTCGTTAGAAAAAATTAAAGGGAGCTAATTGCTTCTTTTGCTACATGCATATATGATGTGCCATTACATTTGCAGGTTTCCCGAAGTGGCTAAACTCAGGGAGGTGTGGTGGGTCGAAATCATAGCAAGAATTGAGACAAAAATTTGTTCATCCAAAACAAACTGTGCAGCTTACCTTGTGTTCAAGTTTGTCAAAAGTAGACAAGGATTCGATGCTAGACCTATAGAGTTTGACGTCTATTTTGAGGGAAGCAATAATCATGAAAGGCGTAGGGCGTTGTTAGATCCTCCGAGAAATGTGTCTCCTCAATTATCTCAAGACAGAGGAGATGGGTGGGCGGAGATTAAGATGGGTGAGTTCTTTAATGAAAATGGAGATGATGGGACAATGGTCTGTAGGCTGTGTGAATCAGGATCTGTGCAAAAGCGTGGCATCATTATCCAAGGAATTGAGCTTAGGCCTAAATATAGCAAATAACCAAATGAAATACTTCAAACTACTGATGATGTTTAAGTTTGTCTTCGAGATCTGTAGATGAGCATACACAGCTAAACGAATTACTTATAATAGTAGAGTTATTGTTGTGAATGGTATTGTTGTAAGTCTTTATTTTAATTTTCCCAGAAAAAATAAAAAGGCATTTGAAACCCAAGATCAATCCGTGGCTGCTAGCTGAGCTTTAATTAGTACACACGCACTCACCCCATCATACTTAATTTGAATGCGCGAGATTGAGTCCTAACGATCATAATTTACACTTACTCACAATTAGTTTCCCGTTATAACAATGAATCTTCCACTTTCTTATTTTACTTTAGTATTTGACGTTAATTAAGTTTAGGATTCTATTTTTTAAATTATTTAGGATTTCCTTTTCTGATATTTCTACATTATCTCAAATATCGTTATTCCTTATTTTGTATGTTTCTTTATCTCAATTATTATCTCTTAAAAACAATGTCTTCCCATTAAATATCTTTTCATGTTGAGTAATGAACTAATGATAGAGATTAGAAAGCCAACTTCAAACCCTATCTCAACCCTTGGCAAAAATGAATAAATGAATAAATGTTAAATTAGTCACAAACTTACCCAAAAGAGTTGCACTGACGGGGTGTGAATACCATTTTCCTTTAATGTTAGTCAAATATAAAGTGTTTGTGAAAAAGAAAGAAAGGATTTTTTTATACAACAATAAAGTTCGAACATTAAAATGATGACCTAATTAGTGGTAAACATGAGATAAATTAGGGACCTTTGCTCAAGCATTATGGAAATGGCTTGCTGATATGTTTAACACTCATCTCCTGATGGCTCTATGGTTAAATTTTTGGGATATGCTGGAAAGTAGGAATTTCCATATGAAATCTGGAACATGTGATTTGGAAAGCCCGTTCATAATGCTATCAAACTTCTTTGCACTATCTAGGATTTATTACTTTTTAATTTTTCGGAATAGACTATAAAATTCATCATAATGGTCGCCTAAAAATACCAGTGGACATTGTTCTGGATCGAAACACTTGCATGATTCCTGTTAGGGACAGTAAAATGTTTGGCCTGCTAGACATGAGCTCAGCCCAATACAAAAAGTCCGGGCTTTGACTTAAAATATCTAGATCTAGCATGGGACGAGCTCAGACATGGGCCTGACTCAAGCTTGCTCATTAATCTTATATTTTTATTAGGCATAATCATGATATCTATATATATACACACAGATATATATTTTGATCATTAATGAAATATTGATATTTTTTTACTTAATATTTGTAGTCAATATATAAAATGACAATATTAATCGTACGACATTAAAAGAAATTAATGGATGTCAGCATTTAAGTAGAAGGAAAAATGAAACTTCCACACAATTGATAATTTCCCTTAGTTTTCCTTTTAACTATTAAATATTCAAAAATTGATAGTTTTAAAAAAATAAAAAATCTAAGTTTTAAGGAAAAAAAATACAATGAACAAGAAAGGGTGAAGCTCGAAACTATGTAAGACTTGGCCAAACCCAACCTGCTCCATTTGCCATCCCTAATTATTCCATTACTGTCCGAATATTACCCAAAAAAAATAAATAACTAACATTGATGTCTCATCTATGAACATTTCTTTATTGTAAGAATTATAGGTTCAATAAATGTTACATAGTCATGCTGCCCAGCCCTTTGCAAAATCCAAAAGAAGACTAAAAACATAATAACCTACCAAATTTACATTTAGCCATCAGTCAAAAATATCTCTAAAGTCATTTTAAAGGGTTTTAAATAACGTTTATGCTCAATAATTAAGGACGTAATTATAAAATATTAATCTGTTAGTCATATTTTATTATATTAATATAAATTCTATAATAAATGGAAATATAATATCAAAAATAAATGTATTAAAATATAAATTATTTAGAATATTATGTAAAATATTAATTTTAACATTATTAGTATGTGAGATTTTTTTAATTTTAAAATGTATTTAACCCAATATTTATTTAAATCTCTGAAGTTAATACAAATATATTATTAAAATTAATTATGATAATTTAAATATTTTTAATTTTCATAATATAAATATTAAAAATATTTTAATATTGTTAGTATACTAGATAGATTATAAATATTTACTTTAAATATTAAAATAAATTTAATATTTTAATATTTTAATAAAGAACTGTCTCCAAATGGGAGTTATTTAATTTCAATTTGAAAAAACCTTTTGTGTCAAAGTGTTTTTCCTGACTTTCATTTAGCCAATTAATTGATTATGGTACAAAATTAAAAAAAATAAAAATAAATAATCTAGAAATGTGAATTATATTTTACTATAAGAAATGATTTTTAACTGCTTAATTACCGATTAATATAATGATTATAAAAAATTATATTAACTCAGACATATTAATACAGGTTCATTTTTAAAACAAGTACGTCATTCATGACAGAAGTTTAAATAAAATATTAAATTATCCTAGGTTATTAGATTGTTAGTTTCCCCCAATTGAAATAAACATATTCACTTATCCCCTAATGTTTTCGTAATACTTAATAACTCTTCTAACACCATAATTTCATAATATTACCCTTATTTTTAAATAAATTTTTATTCATATTTATTATGAATAAAATAATTGAAATTAAAATAAAAAATTTAAATACTAAAATAAAAAATAATTTTCAGTGTGAGAAAAAGAAGTTAAAAATGAGATATTTTCTTTTTTTTTCTATAAATAGTTTTTACATTTTTTTAAATAAATATATATTTTATATTCCCAAGGCTAAATATCTAGTAAACGACTATTTTACCCTTTTTTTCCCTTTAACGTTTATATGATAAGGAGGTTAATGGATATTTTAAAAATAATAAGACATAAGTAATATATATTGGTTGCAACAAGAGGAAACCGACATTCTACATTTAAAAGCCTTACTTTTTAGCTTATGAAACTAACTCCATAATCCATATAAAATATGATAAAAGTTCGTGATTAATTCTCACATCAATAAAATATTAAAAGTAATGTGCTTTAACAACTCCTTTTATTTACATCGAGTTATAAATTAGTGCTAATTCAAAAGCCACAACTTCCCATGTAAAAAAATGGACATATTATAATAAAATTAGTTGATGTGATAATAATATGGAAACCTATTAACTTGTTTCCCACAATGGCATAGAAGGTTATGGGCATAATTTGTCTTAAAAAACTAGCTTAAGAGTTGGAGTTAGACTATTAGCACCCCTTCATTAGTCTCATATAACCTCTTTTCTATTAAGTACATTTATACTCTCTCTCTTCAATTTATTTTAATTTTTTAAAAATATATATTCTCTTTGTCTCTCTCTCTCTCTCTCAAACCTGATGAGAAGTATGGAGATATCAAAATTGCAAAAAACATTTAAGAGTGAGAAAATTTCTAGAAATTGAAAGATCTATAAATAAATAAAAAAGTGTTAATTAGAGAAAATGGTACTTTTGGCACTAAGTGCAGTATGATTAAGAAAATGGGGTTTTAAGAAAATTTTGGAGGGGTGCCAATAGTCACGCTCCAAGGGTTAAGGGTTGTCCTAAAATTATATTATTAGCTTGATAGCAAGTCTCAACCAATGTGGTATCTTCACTATCTCTCCCTGTTACGTGTAGGCTGATCTTTTACTAATATTTGTCAAGTGGTAAGGCAATGTGGGCCTATTCGTGCATAAGTTTAACTGTAATACTATCTAGAAGTTCATAAACCTAATTCATACTTAAAAACTAACTCAAAAATTCAGTATTGTCTCGAGCATATATTATTAACCTATTTATTATTCACAGCCATGTGAGATATTTTTCAAATCATATGGAATTTGAAAATATCTACGATTATGAAGGATTCAGGACAGCAACAAATCATGGTTATTGAACTTGGGAACAATCCAACGTCATTGAATCACATTCCAAAAATAAATTATTACAATCTTTCGACGAAGCTACTTCAACAACCAAGATTATGACCATAATCTCAGCAAATAAACTAGTATTGATACAAAGAGGAAAATCAAACCCACCAAGAAACACTCCTGAAGCACGTCAAAAACTAGTGTTGGTACCTTGATCGTGAAGTAATCGACTTGTCCATTGCGACCATCTTCCAATTTCCCTTCCTGCTTCCTCCTTTTATCAGCTATATCTGCCGTATTCAGCTGCTGTATTTCATCCCCACGGTTGGAATCCAAGTGTGGCGGTTTCCCAAATGAAGTGTCATCCTGATAGATCAAACATAAAACGTTTTATAATTTGAACTGTAAATTTGGGATAATCAAAGCTTTTACAAGGTTCGGTACGTTTAGTGAAATGGTGCCATAAAGAAAAGATTGATAGAAGCATAGTGACCTTCATCATGATTGGTTCAATCCTGTTACAATCTGCATCATTATTTTTCTTCACTTCCATTGTATCAGCCTCCTGTGCTGTATTATTCTTCTTATATTCCGGGTCCAAGGATAATAGTTCTTTTGATGATGAAGTAATGACATTACCCTGAGTAAAGCAAATAATTGAAACTGATCTACACCCATCCCTTATACCAAATAAGGAATCCATTTTTAATATTCAATTTCATCCCAAGAGTTCAAATAGTGATAGAAAAAACACACTGTTAACTTTTAATAAATAAACTATTAAGTACATATAATTTATATATTAGTTTCGGATAATCAATCATATTATATAAAAATGTCATGTTTATCATTCATCAGTGCATTTTTTCTACTACTTTTTAACACTTAGGATGAAATGAAGTATTAAAAAATCTACCGGGGACTAAAGTTGTAAAAACAAACATAATTGTAAACTTACCGTTGCAAGTAAACATTCAACTTGAGCAAAGAAGTTCCGTTCCTGGCTGTAGTAAACATGATCTTCAGAATTTCTCGGCTTCTTACAAATCTCACAGTGTTGGTCATCCGAATCATAATCCTCCACGACCAAATCTAAGAGGATGAGAGTTATGCGGTGAATAGTCTGTTTCATAAGGACCATAACTCGTGGTAGAGGAATGCAATCAATGTGGAAGTTTATACAACACTCGAGACATCGGTAAAAACCCCCTTTGCATTTTTCAGAACACTTTTGGCAGCTGAAGTTGTGTTCATCTTCTACAAAATAAGACAGATTGTGTGTGACATTCATGTTTTAGAGCCCATTTCAGTGGCTTATGAGCACATGACACATGAAGGCTAAAGCTACAACTCGAACAGTTGTACTTGATGCCAGTAATCTCCTTCGTACGGGCATTACAAGTAACTGAAGAGCCCAATAGTTATGATTCATTTATCTACTGGACATTAAATTTGGCAATTGATACGAGAAATATTTTATCATTCAACAGAAGAATACCATAGCAGTTGGGGGTCAATGGTTGAGATCCATAGCATTACTGCATTACTCTATCAATAAATTTCTCAAATTCTATTTAGGGAAGTGACCGGGGATAAGGTATGATATCCATCCCCTCATTTCCCTATATTTAATATTTATTAGATTTTTTTCAGTGCTCTTCACCTACAAAACAAAGAGATCGTTAGGGCGTCGGTGTTGTTACCAGTGAGAACCCTCTAATGCTTAAGTCAGAGATCAAAGATTGTTGAAATGACAACTTAAGAGTCAAAGAGAAAAGGGAGTTGTAAGTTCTTGGAGACTGCTTTCAGAAACAAGTTGCCTTACCTTGTGGACGGGAGAACCTTTTATAGAATGACTTCTTTGAGCCCGTGTCGTTCTCAGAATATCCCGAAAACTGACACATACATAGATTAGTTCTAGTCGGATAATAATGTTGTGATTGTAAGCGTCTTAGGATTTCCTACCCGACCCAAGTGACCGGTAAAGTAAGGTACAACAAAAATTATTGAAGAATGGCACTTATTAGTGTTGGCTAAAACAAGCTAAATTTTTTATATTACATAACTAAAATCGTTTAAAATAAAATTAATTTATTGATATTGCCCAATAGGCCTAACAATGATTATCAAAGAATGAAATTTAATACAATTATTGGCCGATGATTTTATTGGCTTTATTTGCAAGCATATCAGAAGTCACAACCAAAATGGCCTTAAGTTGATCAGTCATGTGGGTATTTGTTACTAAAGGAAGACAATTGCTTCGCTTTAGTTTAGTTTCTTCAGTCTTTGTTGAATCTTAATACACACACACACACATGCACTTTGAGCAAAATTAATTAATCATTGCCGAATTGAAAGGCCAGTCCGACGTTTTTTTTTTCTTAAAGGAAAGGGGGGTGGGCAAGCCCAAATTAATTTTTACCCCCCTCCCCACCCCCAAGACTCGAACCCAAGTCCGACGTTTAATTAAACAAAATAAAAATCATTTTCGCAAGCATTTTCTAAACTATTTCTCTTTGTTTGTATGTTCACTGACGATTCTGAAAATATTGACGATTCTCAAAATATTGCTGATTAAACAAATTTTATTGAATCGTGAATAAGATATATTAATTCACAAGCTTCTGTTTGGAAAAAAAAAATTGACAACGTTATTAGTTATAGCCTTTTTTATTCAATTTTTCGGAAATTGTTGGATTGATTGTGTCAGGAAAGGCTTTAATTTCTTTGCTTTGAACAAAATTAATTCGCCATTCCCGAATTGAAAGGCTAGTCGAACGAGTAATTAAACAAAATACAAATCATTTTCACAATCATTTTCTAAACTGTTTGTCTTTTTTATATGTTCGTGGACGATTCTCAAAATATTGCTAATTAAACGTAATTTTATCTTCGATAAGATATATTAATTGATAACCTTCTTTAAAAAAAAAATTGAAGACTTTGTTTATTATAATCTTTTTTAATCAATTTATTGGGTGCTGTTGGATTGACTGTATTAGTTAAGGCTTTAATTTCATTTCTTTTAACAAAATCAATTAGTCATTGCCGAATTGAAAGGCCAATTTGACGATTAATCAAACAAATTACAAATCATTTTCAAAAGCATTTTCTAAGCTATTTGTGTTTATTTATATGTTCGTTGACGATTCTCTAAATATGTCTAATTAAACGTAATTTTACCTTTGATAAGATATAATTATTTATAGTCTCTTTTGTCTAATTCATCGGGTATTGTTGGATTGATTGTATTAGGAAAAGAATTCTACATGGAAGTTCACATCACAATCCACACAGCGGTAAAAAGAGGCCAGGAATTTCTCGCCGCAGAAATGATACTTCAACAAAGACTTGTCACTAAAAAATTGTAATTGATAATACTTGAGGGAAAATCAGTTGAAGAAAATATAGATATATTTTAGATATCAAGTTAAAATCAGATGGAAGAAGGCCGTAAGTTAAAATTGGTTTTTAATATACTACAAATAGAGCGATCTAAATGAAATTTTGGTTGTCCGTAGAGATGAATTGCTGAATAATGATTCTATTATCATTGGTCCTGAAAATTGATTGTTTGAAATCGATCGGAAAAATTAATTTTGGCTCAAATTAATTTAGCTTTAGTTCATTTATGTTAGGACATAATCTCACATCAGCTGAGAATAAATTTTGAGGTAACTTTTGAGTATGATTATCTCACAATTTTTATTTTCTTTTCCAAAATTAATTGCTCTTTCTCTTCTTTCTTCTCCTCTGAAAGTAATGATTCTATACAAGACATGGATGATAAAGACAACAACGGAATATGACTATTGCAAATTATCCGGAGAGGAATTGAAAACAGTTTCCAAATACTTAAGGTTCATGAGGGATTTTTGTTCGGAGTTCAAAGATAAGTTAATGACCTACCCCAAATTTACCAAAACAATATTGTTATTAGTTATATTAAATTTAACTACACAAGTCATACAATTATTAATTGATTGTATTACGTTTAATACCAAAGACTTTCTTACATGGGGGAAATGTCATGAGTCGCAGCCGTTAGTAAATGTTAATTTTAACAAGATAAATGTCATCAAATAAGAACAAATAAATTAAATATAATTGTTATATTAACTATAATATATTTGGAAAAAGAAATTATGATATTAGAATATGACTCACTAGACTTGTTTCTCTCATCCCTATCAAGAAAAACTGCAGCTGGCAAAATAGGTAACTGAATCGTGTTAGTGTTGTGTCAGCCTTGTATCATGTCAAAATTAAGTTGGCCTAAATATGACCCGTTTAATAATTTTGTCAAAATATTAAGACCCTAACCTGACAAGAAAAATATATGAGTTACCTAATAACCCGCTTAATATTTATATATTTAAAAAATTTACATCAAACATTTGCACAATATTATCTATATATATAGACAATATACATATCTATCGAAATATTACATATTTATACTAATAAAGTTTTAATTATAAATATGTGAATAATATTATATATCGATATTATAAGTTTTTATATGTCTACCAATATTTTACACATTTACACTATTGAAGTTCTAAATTTATATAAAATTTTATAAATAAAATACTGCACATATATTCATTCATATAAAAAAAAAATTTACATTAAACATTTGTACAATGATATATATATATATATATATATATAGACAATATACTTATCTATCGAACAATTACACATTTATACTAATGAAGTTTTAATTATAAATATGTGAATAATATTATATATCGATATTATAAGATTTATATGTTTACCAATATTTTACACATTTACACTATTGAAGTTCTAAATTTATATAAAATTTTATAAATGAAACACTATACATATATTCATTCCTACGACAAAAAAAATTTACATCAAACATTTATGTAAACATATATATATATATATATATATATATATATATATATATATATATATATATATATATATATATATATATATATATATATATATATATATAAATGGAACACCGTGCACATATTCATTCTTACCCAAAAAAAAAGCAGAGAGAGAATGATGTTTAATATTTGGGCTTTGATTGCAGAACTTACAAATTGTTTTTAAAATAGCAAATATAATCGTGCTATTGATTGGGCAAATGGACCAAGAATTTTAACCCTAACACGATATAGAAAAAAAATCATGTCAACCTAGCCCAAACACATTTAATAATCGTGTCAAATTTAATGACGCATGTCCATTCATTCATGTTATGTTCGTATTGAGAAATTGGGTCACGTCAATTTTTTCTAGCTTTAAGAAAACCTATCCGTTTGCTTTCTATGTGCCGTTTACAATAAACTATTGAAAGGAGTAGCTGTCACTAGACATGCGGCCGTATACTCAAGACATTACCACCATGGGGACAACCAAAAATTGATGGATTAGTGAAGAAATACTTTAGGACAAGTCTTAATACATTATATTTTACCTTCATTTCATCAGAACTGAGTGCGACAATAAATTAAATAAGGGAAATTGAAGTCAGACTTTGCAGGGAACAATTCTTTGTTGGGTACACGGTTTTGCTTTTGGCATTGTCTAAGATTTAATCATTCTCGTGTAAAATGAAAAAGTTTGCATCTTAGGATAGTTATATTGTTAGACATTGCTCTAACTGAAGTTTTATCGATAGACCCTTAAATATTGTATTTTAAACCGGTGTGACCTACATTATATTATTGACCAATTTTACCGTATTAATGCAATTTCCTAAGCTTCGGGGGCCAAACAAAATACACAAGGAACTATTAAGTCTGTCTTTACAAATACCCAAAAACATAAATTCAAACTATGATGAAATATCAGTCTTAATGAAAGACTTGAGGCAGGGTTGCTATTAAGTCTTTCGTTATTAACAGATACCCAAAAACCTAACAAGGCAAGACTATGATTAAAGGTCATTCTTAATCCATAAGTTTAGTTAGTAAAAATTAACAAATGATTTATGCTAAAAGCTTTAAGGTCAGATATAATTAATATGAAGTTGGCATTATTGGTGGAATTTATGAATTAATCAGTTTTTTTTTTTAAAAAAAACAAGTTGGCAATGTTGAATGCGAATATTCAAGGATAATATTAATGGGTAGGTGGTGCTAAACAAAAAATTAAATATGAAATTATTGTCCAAATTGTATGCTAATGTCAATTAAATGGTTAAAGTAAGATTATAACTAGGTGATTACAGCTAGATCATGTTCAATTAAGTCAAGTACATTCATGCACATCAACAATTTTAATTTGTTGACAATTTTGTCTGATTTCATGTGGACAAAATAAATAAATAGATCAATAATTAAACGTCTATCGACGTAAGATTGAGATTTCTAAGGAAATTAAGGACAAGTGCCCAAAAAAAATGAATAAACAAGGACGATAATTGAGGCGGTCAATATACATGGTTGAACGATGTATCTAATTACCAAATGCTTATCAAATGGGCAAACAAAGACCATGAGCAAGGTCAATGTAATTATACAAAAGAATATTGCTGAAGCTTATTACTTATAACTACGTCAACATGTATACATGACGACGAACTAATTCAGAAAGGGATACAAAGTTTGACATAACAATAAACTGGAAAGGAAATAAGCAATAGGAATGCAAATAATAATTTTCTAATTGTACATTTTCATATGGAGCATGGCCGAAGAAGGATTGTAGAGTTAAAGGTCGTACAAACACACATATAAAATAGTAACGATAGACATCCTAAATTTTTATCTAAAATTCTATCTGAAATGATATGACATTTAAAGAGTGGTTGGTGATTGTTTATAAGATGTAAGTGAATTAATAATATTATTTTACTAACTAATTGATGAATATCACATCATTTGATATTATTTTTTAGGATAACAAATTGGGATATCTAGCCTATATAAAATTAGAGTGATGTTACTAGTACCCCCCTATTATTAATATAAAACCCTTCTTGTTGTGCATTTACAATTTTATCCCTTATGGCCTGAATTGTATTAGATGCAAAATCTTATCTAATCAAATTCACATATGATTTTTCTCTTTGGCTTTTTCTCCAGTAAAAGATCTTAAAACTTACAATTCTTTTGAAAAAAAAAAGGTTAATTGTAAAAGATAAAGAATTTGACATAGAATAATTCTTTTTTTTACTGAATAATTTATTTTTGTAGGAAAGATAATTTTGTAGAAGTTTCATAAATTACTAATGTTCTTAGAATTCTAAGAGATAATTAAGCCTTGTGCATATTTTATACATATTATTTGGAAATGGAAAGTCATAAACTAAAAAGTATAAAACTAAAACAAATAGAAAGTTTGTAATAAATTTAAGCACGTGGGACACAAAATATTGGGTTGTTATCAACAATCTTTGCTACAAAAAGACGAAAGTTGAAGTGGGGGTCGTTGATGAGAGAGAACAAAAAGGGGGTTGAAATTGAAGAAGGAGACCAACTGATTCGGGTCTATTGAGGAAAAAAGACAAATATAAGCTAATGGAGGGGTGCTAATAGCACCACTCACAAAATTAGGGTCAATGAATAATTATAAAAATATAATAGTTGAGGCCATCAATGTAAACATTAATAACGTAATTAGAAAACTTTGCCTTCCACGAAATGACTTAAGGTGGGTTTGGGGCAGCTATGTTTCCACAGCATAACCACTCCACCCGTTATACTGTAGAAAAACTTTCTTAGAATATTAGGAGTGGAGCAGGTGTGTCAGCGCAGTTTCACCAAATGCACCTGAAATGGTAAAAAAATATACTGCAATAAATACTTGTCACAAAAAAATTGTAATTGATATTACTTGAGCGATAATCAGAGGAAGAAATATGAATATATGTTAGATATCCAGCAAAAATCAGATGGAAGAAAGCCGTAATTTATAATTGTTCTTTAATAAACTAGGAATAGAGGAATTAAATGCAATTTTGCCTGTACATCGAGATGAATTGCTGAATAATGATCATATTATTTTGGTCCTGAAAATTCTTTGTTTGAAATCGATCGGAAAAAAGATTTTGGCTCACATTAGTTTAGCTTGGGTTCATCATTGTTAGGACATTATCTCACATCAGCAGAAAATTAATTTTGAAGTAACTTTTGAGTATGATAATAGATCTCTCTTCTCCTCTCAGTTGTTGAGTGTGATCATCAATAGAGTTTGGAAGTTAAAAAACATGTACAGAAAACATGGATGACAAAGGCAATAATGGGTAATCAAAGAAAAGCATGACTGATGGGTGTCGAAGCCAGCAAATATAAATACCTACTCTAAACAAGATTGTATATAGTGATTGAGCAGGGTCGTGTCCACAGAGACTGGTAATTATTAAATCCTTTTTAAAAATGAAAATGTAAACTGGTGGATTGTTGAAAATAATGAAAATCAATTTAAATTAATAAGAATGCAAATTAAAGGTGTAATTCAAAATGGAAAAACTCTGGTTGAAGGAATTAATTCAGCTTTGATTCGACTACTGATCATTGATGCAACTATAAATCATTACTGCTTATGAATAGACCGGTTATAGCTACTGAGACACTCTAATAGCCAATCTCTCCTTAATTAGTCGATAACCAAGGTACGACCATTGGTTATTTCCCTAATCAATAGACAATCCTAGATACGATCATAAGATTTAATCAATTGACAGCCTGAAAATTTAGAGAGACCCAAATCCTAATTAACAAACGCATATGATGGTTCATTTAAATTAGATTATTTATTCTCATAACACAACGCACTGCTATGTTATTTGCCACAAACATCAAAATCTTCATACGATGAATCCTTCAATTGGCAATAGATTAAATTGATAATTAAATAGTGGCCAATTATCTAATTAACAAAGATAATCATAACAATAATTCAGAGAATAAATAAATACCCAAAAAGCAATAAAACAATTAAAAGCACAAGAAAGATTTCACAGTAATGGTAAATCAAAGCTTCATTAACCTTCAACCAGAAAAATAAGTTTAGTTCCTTATGGAGAAAAAGAGAAAACTCTAAAAAAGATCAAAACAATTAATAATCCAATTCTAATTCTAATCTCTCTAATCCTTCTTTATCTCCTCTTTTTATAGTTCTCTTAAAAAGGATAAAGATAAAAATATCTAAAATCTTATCTAAACTTACAAGAGTCATGAAAAGATAAAATACGTTAAAAGAAATAAAAACATCAAATCCGCAATTGATAGCACGCGCCCACGCCTTATCAACAAACTTCTTCTGAAATCGATTGTCACGCGCCCACGCCTTATCGACAAACTTCTTCTGAAATTAACAATTTCTCCAAGAAGCCATTTCATCCTCAAACATCATCTTGTAGCTCAATTTAGCACTAATCAATAGAATTTCACCTATAAAAATAAAACACACGTAAATCACAACTATTGAGTGCAAAACATTGATATTAAAGGGATTAAACAATGCAAAACTAGTGCATTTCATGCACTATAACAATGACTATTGCAAATTATCCGGAGAGGAACAGAGATAGTTTTCAAATAATTAAGGCTCATTTGGGATTTTTTGTTGGGAGGTTCAAAAGTAATTTTGAGAAGCTAAAAATTGATCTTTCTGTTTGGTAAGTTTTTCAAATCACTCTTGATAAAATCAAACCAAATTTAAAAAAGTAAGAAATGAGTAGTTTTTCAAAATCTTATTATGAGAATCATTTTTATTACTTTTACAATTTCATTTATATTGCACATTTATTACATAAATTATCCATATTTAATTAGAAAATAAAATCAATAGATTCACTTAATTTTTTCTATAAATTATTTGAGATAACAAAATAAAATAAATTAATTAATATTATATATTTTCTTTGTTACCAATTTTTATATTCACACAATTAAAAAATTATTATATGCGTGTTTATGCATGTGTAAGTAAATTTCTTTCAACATTATGTCCATTTTAGTCAATTTTTTTCAACATTACATTCATTTTAGTCATTTGTATTCATTCATCAATTTTGCAGTAAGATTTATCAAACACATATAATTCATTTTGAAATTCATAGCAGTTAAAAAAAATTATTAAATATTTAACTAATTATCCTCACTACTGATTAAACTAAAAGAAAGTCTTTGAATAACTTGTATATTTATTTAGCAATTCAACTTATGAGAAATTCTATAATGTATAGGAGATATCACAGTAGGCATTCAACAATCAAATGATGTTTTGTCACGTTTGCAATTATTTTAAAAAATTACCGTACTTGTTGGTGGAAGAATTTGGGCCAAGCAATTTAAACATGACCCGTATACAGCAAGTCCATGGCCAATTGGCCCTTGCAAAAAATAATAGGAAATTCAAAGGGTAAGGGTAAAATGAAAATATCTAAAAAGGAAAGCATAAGTCACTCTATTAACTTAGAAAGTGTAGAGAATGTATTTTAAGATGTCTATAAATTGCACATATCGATGTAAGACTATTGTAATAATGACAGCTCCTCCATTAAAATTGTTATATCGTCAACATGATCTCGGTCCTCACAAGGATCTTCTCAAAATATCTCGTGACATGCACCAGGAGTGAGAGAGGGAACTAACTCAGCTATTATCTAAGCCAATAACAGAGGTGTTAGTTGCCACAAATGCCTATTTGGCTTGATCCAAATGAACCTATCAAAGGTTCGTACTTGCCTCCCCTCGAGGCAATCTCTTAACTAACACATGTCCAAATTCAAAAGAGGCTAAAGGACTTCGGTTTAATAGGAAAATTACCCAAAATTGCCTACGTGAGAAGCAGAATGACTTATTATAGTATGCCATGAGTCTAAAAAGACACTAAGATGCTCTTAGGGTACTCTCTATAAAGTGTCAGGCTAGTCTCATGAAAATAGGTTTAGCTTCTTCCCTCATAACTTTCAATTTTTTAGTGATATCTTAGGTTTCTTAGAAACCCATCATCCATTCCAACGCTTACTTGACTTGACCATTGTAGTACTATCGCCTTTAATGTCAGTTTCTCACTTATTTTTAAGTTCATCTTAGAAATTAAAGAATTAAATCGTCCTTAAAAATGAAGTCTTTAAATGTCTTGAGTAATATAATTACTTGACCACAATTTTACTAAAACAATACTATTATTAATTATCTTAAATTCAACTGCACATGTCATAAAACTATTAATTGATTGTATTACCTTCGATATGGCCATTGCTACAATACCTGCATGTATCACATACATGCAGAAACAATGGCCGTTGGATTCAATATAATGAATCCAACGGTTGAGATAAATTTAACAAAAAAATGATTAAAAAAATTAAGAAAACCTAGAAACGATAGAATTGGTTACAACACCCATCCAACCTTTTCTTTCCCTCCCTCTTCATAAGAAAAAACACTTCTTTTCCTTCATTCTAGTATGTACGGTGGGAAAAATTTTTTTTTGCTCCTCCCTCTTCACCATTCTCCCTTTTCACTCTCTCCCTTACCTTGTGGTTCACTCTCTTCCTTACCTCATAGTTCCCTCTTCAACTACTTGCTCCCCTCCATTCTTTCATGGCAGGCCTCACTAAGGCAATCAACAGAAGCATTTGCTCAAGTGAAGGTAGCGGCTGATCTGGATTGGTGGCAATGATCTGAGGCCATTCTCAGCTGCGCTAAACCCATTCTCACCTCTTCTAAGGTTTTTTGCACAATGCACAAAAGGTATTGACATGGGCATTATGGGCTTTGGTTTGTATTATTATAATTGTTGATTTAGTGTGTTAATATGCTTGAATCTCTTGTCAATTTTATTGTTATTTTTTTAATTTCTTGTATTGTGATGAATTTGATTTCAAGTTTTTGGTTATTGTTTATGAATTTACCATTTGTTCATGTTAATATTTTGTTTATTTATAGCTTTAGCGCAAGCGATGATGAAAGTTTTTGCTTCATTTATTAATTTGCTTTGTTTTTGCCAATTGGATACTTGTTGTGGATCCATATGATTTTGATACATTGGGAAACATTATTAGTTTGAAAGGATTAAGTTTATTAGGAAAGAGCTCATTCTTCTATGCATGTAGAGAGACAAATTACAAAATGAATCTGTTGTGTTGGAGTTTAGTCTATTAAGAGTGAAGCATGAGCATATGAATCCAACTGGTTTCATATGAATTTGGGTGATTTTAATGAAATGTATTAGTTTAATACGTTGGCATGCTTATGAAACTATCATTAGAACTTAACTTGTATTTATGGAATGTGTAAATGTGGTATTGTCTATGTTGATAATCGAAGTTTGTAATAAATAAATGCAAAATTTTTTTTCCTCGTTCTAATTCTTTACTTATGTTCATGCTTGTCTTAGTTCATTTATCTATATTAATATTACATTTCTGAATGAAGTTTCCCAAACCTAGTATCTAGGTTTGCTATTATGGTTGGGCATCTATGATATTTTTTTTTCCTATGAATATGATGTTATAAATTTTAGCTTTTACTGTGTAAGCTTATTAATGCATAATGTTGGGTTATGTAATCATTTATATGCATTTAAAAATCACGAAGAGAGTTACACAACATTATTAGTGCGTATTAAGTACAATGGTCGAGTGCAAGGTGAATGTCGCAGAAGACATTAATATTCAGTCTGAGAAGCTCAAACCTCTGAGGTCGGGCAAGCATTTGTACACATATTACTTGTAAGTTAGTAATTCATTGTTGATGTTTTTGTTGTTTATAATTTGTAATGATTTGAGTGTAATAAAGCAAGATTTTAGTTGGCAAATAAAGAATTGATATTAGTTTTATCCACAACAAGATAGAATCCCAAATGTTAAAGGAAGAAGGTGTGACGATGGATGAAACAGTTCGTAGATAACTATTATGTATTGCATCGTAGTTAATGATAGTTTCGTTGATGGCTGATCAGTGAATATTTTTTGTAGGTGTAGGTTAAGAGGCATATACACGACAAATGGTTAAAACTTAGCTCAAAGGAGAAAGCCAAATTAGTTACGGTTATAATGAAAATCGTTAACACGAGAAAGGCGATGGGATTGTTACAAGAATCAATTCCAATGGAGAACAATGATCATAAGGGTGATCACTTATCTCGATGTAGTGTTTTGCGGTTCTCAAACATTGTATCTTTTCTATGCTATAGAGCAAGAATATCTGTGAGAGAAATTGGTTTGAAGCTTGATGGGTATAAAATATGGGCGATTTAGGTAAGATTTATGTAGATTAATAGTCAAACATTGTAACGTGGATCGACGGTCCATAACACTATATGGAAGGGAATACAAGCTAACCCTAGAAACTTTTACAAGCATGATCGGTGTTAGAGACAAAGGAGCGACAATTGTGCTTCTGAAGAAGATAGTGAGATAACTGAAGGTTTTTGAAGTCTTTGCATGGTAAAGAAAGGCATCCCAATAGGTCTCATCACTGAAAAATTAAAGACAAGCACTTACTGCGGTGAGGATTTCTATATTATGTTTAGTGTTTTTGCAATTGAAACTATTTTGTGTTCCACTCACCCATATCATCAACCTATCATACCTTCATGCTTTAAAAGATTTAAGTAACATTCGTGGCAAAATTGGGCTACTTGGTCTTTCAACTTCATGAAGGAGTTTCAAAGGTCAATGAAATCAAGTTTTTTCCATGAGCAAATGCGTAATATTTTTATTAGTATGGAGTTCTTACTATATTTGCATTGTTCTTAGTTAAACAATTGGTACTATCAATCATTATTTTTCGTAGTAATTAATGTTGTTTTGGTTTGCAACTATTCTACATGTCATCAACAAAGTTCAACTTTCTTATGATCTTAGAATGGATGTCTTCTTAGTCGTGGACTGATAGTGAAATAAAAATATTTAAAAAGTAGCGAAAAAGGTTTGAGTGATTTTAAGAGTAATATGGTTTGTTTCCTTGAATATATCATATGTTGTTTTATAGTTATATTAGTAAATGAAATAGATTATTTATGGCTTTTATGGTTTACTTAGGTTCGGTCACGAAATTAGTTGCGTTACATTAGTTGATCAAAGTAAGGGACAAATTGGGACAGTGAAAGCGGCAAGAAGACAAGATTCTTTCCAGCCAGATTGCACAACAATCAATAGAATGAAGGACCATATGTGAAGAAATAATGATTTGCTGCAAAACATGGCCTTGAAATTAGACTGTCTTACTGAAAAGGTTGAAAAGTTGAAATAAGCATATTTTCGTAAGGAAAGAGAGAAAGTTGCTGACAATAGTCAATCACCTCCTACTTATAATGGTGTGGAAATAACCGATGGTCCAATATTTTTCTCTTCAAAGACGGAGATGCACTTTATCCTCCGTTGTCACGCTTTCATCTTTAGTATGTGATATCCGTAAACTGTGAATTCAAGACCAAACCCGGTATATTTGAGCCGCCCACTAATGAAGAGGTTGTTCTAAAGCAAAAGCTAGTAGAGTCTTGGAAGATGTGAATTTCAAGGCGAGGTATACACGGACTAATGGTTTGTTAACTTTATCGAAACTAATTAAGATAGTTGAAAATGATTTAAACTTAATGTTATCTATTTTTTTCTTTGTGTTTAATAAATACGTAGTTTTTCTTTGCAACAAGTGAAAAGTTTTCAATCGCCCAAGATTTTAATTCCTCTTCGATCGCATGTTTAAATCGAAATGGCGGCAAATTAACCATATCCTCATATTTATCAACTCTCGTTACCCGCTTAAAGCCAAAAATACCGAGCAGACCTTTTTCGTCAACGAGCTTCTGACTCTCGAACAATCTCCGATGTGATGCTCAATACGGATTTAATGCGCAAGCGCCTAGAGTAACAACGCCT
>JASUUG010001169.1:0-76195 GCA_030449905.1 Luvunga scandens | reverse complement strand
GATGAAATGATTCTTGGTAGAGTGCTTTCTTCTCCCAAAATGCATATTCCAAAGTGTCGGGTAATGGCTTGAGCTCGGGTTGTGGTGGTGATTCTAATGACGTACTGAGTTTATTCTCTGATGGTGCTAGTTGCTCCACTCTTGACTTCCATTTGTTAGTGTCCATGGATGGTGCTGAATCGAGTTAGGCTTTAACCTCATCTACTGATCTGTCGATATCAAAAATCAAACCAAAGTGAGTTAAACATGTTTGTAAAGGGTCATCATTTGAGGTTTGAAAGAAAAGCATTATCAATTAATTCTTATCCAATCCCATCAACAATTTCATCATCTGCATTGTGAGGTTGTTTGGCAATCTTTGAAAGATATTTAATTCCATCGTCATATTGCCAAAAGATAACTGCATATTTCCGGGTCTGCATTGAATGTGAGCATCGGCTGTTGCGAAAGGTCGTCTAGGATAATGGGGATGCGTCAATCACGGACTTGGTTGAAAGTGTCATTACAATAAAATCAACGGGAAAATAAAACTTATCTACTGTATAAGCACGTCCCTCCACAATACCACGAGGTTTTTCATGGATCGATCTGCGCAGTATGTAACACCACCTGGAGTTGGGTGTAATTCTCCCCAAGTTTCATAAATCTTGAATAAGGCAACATTTACACTGGCTCACCAAGTCAACAAAGCATTCTCAATTGTGTGTTCCCTATACTACATGAGATAGTGGGGGCACGGATCTTTGTATTTTAGAGGAAGTTTGTGTTGGAGTATAGAACTCACATTTTCCTTAAAAATGCCTTCTTTTGAACATGAATGTTTCTCTTTTTTTTAGTACAAAGGTCTTTAAGAAACTTGGCATAAGATGGCACTTGTTTTATAGCATCAGCAAAAGGATGTTAACACTTACTGCCGTTTAAAGATTTCAAAAATCTCACTTGTAGATTTTCCTTTTTTACTTTAGCTAACCTGCGGGAAATGGAGCTTTTGGACGTATTCTCGTGGGTTGGTTTCTTCTTTCTCCTGCGATGATGAGTCTTCTTCATTTCTGGTACAATTTGAGTTGTTTTTGACGTATCTCCACTTTGTTGTCGACTTCTTTTCCTTTTCGCAAGGTCATGATGGCTTTGACCTCTCCATGCTTTCGGGATGTGGTAGTACTTGCTTCAAAACTCGCTTTAGGATTGGAAGCCTTTTAGTTGACTTGGGAATTTTCCTTTCTCAGCGGTCATTGCCAAGGTTTGAGCGAAAGCAAGTTGTCCACCATTTTTCAAGGTTTGAAACCGATTGGGTTTGTGAGTTAAAACCAGCTCTCATCTCATTTCGCGTTCATCAATGGTGCGGTTTTGTTGCTCGATTTTGGAGTAAGTAAGATTTTGAAATTCTGAAATGCATCTTCCCATGGTCTAGGTTGAGAATAGTTTAGGTTCTGATTGTATGGTCTAAATGGTGGTTGAGAGGCTTGAGGATTTTGAGGAATTGGTTGCATTGGTGGAGCTGGAGCTACTGGTTCATTCTATTGGAATCCTTGAGACCATGAAAAATTGGGGTGGTCTCTCCATCCGGGATTGTACGTGTTGGAGTAGGGGTTGTAGTTTGATGGCTTTCTCATTACACCTATGGCATTGGCTTGATAAGTATGAGTCCTGGTCATGTGGTTAGTTAATTTAGCGGTACATTAGCGATCTTTATTTGACTTTGAAAGACCTTCACTATGTCTTTGACTTCTTTAATTTCCGAACTTGACTGCCATGTGAACCTCATTCACTCCTTAACTCTTCTAGTACTCACCGAGTGAGCGACTCCGTTGTTGGGAATTATCATTTTTTTCGCCTGGAAGAAATCCCGAAATCTCGATGCACTTTTTGACATTAGCTCTCCTCCACTTGTTGCCATTAGCCATTCTTGCACATTCGGAATAATCACTCCAAAAGTATTGGCATTGGTGCCATTTTTCGTATCCATGATGTGGACACTTTAGGAGTAGCCCATTGAATCGCTCCCATGCTTCAAAAATTGCTGTCGTCTTCTCTTTGGGTAAACTAAATTTCCTGCGAATAGCATTGGTTTTATGTCTTGGGAAATATTTATTCAAAAATTTTGTTACCATTTGTTCCCATGATGTAATGCTATTAGCGGGCAATGTATTGAACCATGAGCGAGCTCTATCCTTTAAAGAAAATGGAAATAATCTAAACTTAACATCATCATCTGAAAAATTCTCATATTTAAAAGTTTGACAAATAGCATGGAAATCATTCAGGATGATTATATGGATCTTCATTTTCTAGGCCATAGACGTTGGGAGACAATTTAGCACACTAGGTTTTAATTCAAAACTCACTGCAATTACGTTTGGGTATCGTATGCATGATGTGCTCAAGTTAGCTAAGGGGACTAAAAAATAGTCGCTTAAATGGCCCTCTCTTGTGGTCTTTGGTTGCAAATCCATTTTCAAATTTATTTTTAATTGTAACGTGCTTGTGTGTGCGAAGTGTTTTTTCTAATTCAAAGTCTATAGGCTCAAGATTTGGTAATTGTGACCTACGACCATGCATGCAAATGAAAAAAATGATAACAAAATTAATAAAGATAAATAAGAGGAGAAATTACAATACTAACCTTATCACGCTATTCTGATTTTGCTATGAAAATAACTCAAGCGCTATATATAGAAAAGAAAATGCGTGAAACAAATTAAAATAAATTAAGAGGCGGTTGAACATACCGATTTCACAAAATAAAAAATAACATGAAAATTAAATTACGAAATTTAAAGAAGAGAAGAAAGAAAAGAAAATAATATCTACTTGAATGTAATTTCACTTTTTTTTTCTTTTTTTTTATAATAATAAAAAAAAATATTACAAGGAAACAAATAAAATAAATAAATAAAGAAGAAAAAAATTCTACAAATTAAAATACTTACCTCACCCACTTGGCGCAAAAACTTGTTGTGCAAATTTTATTGAACTCATGAGTGCGACGAATCTATTGTATAATAGATTAATGGTGACGAGTGTCGATCCCACGAGAGGTGGATTTTAATTACTTGTAGAATTAATTTTTCTAAGAGGGTGATTGGATTTATAATGACAATTATGTAGGCAATGTATTAATTTGAATTAAAGCTATTGAATAAACAATTAAAATAAAATTCTAGGATCTCCGAATATGACTCAACATGTACCATCGTCTTAATAATCAATATTAGTACCAATTAAATGATGAAGGGGAACTTCCACTCATCATGAACAACACTCTAATAGATATGGTGCTAAGGGCTTCCCGTGCCAAAATAGTAATAACCTTGCTTAGGGAGGCGGTTATTCCACCGATATCCGCACAAGATTATTACTATCTGTCTCGAAAAGTCAAAACAACCACATAAATTAAAGGGGAAGGAAAAGTTAATTTACCAAATTAATCCCATTGATCATGTTTAGTCTTCACCTTGAACCCAAGCTTGAAAGGTAATTATCCACTCATAATTTAACTAGGGTAAAATGGGAATTTTATTAAAATACGTAGAAAATACAAGATGGAGATGGAATTAGAGAAAATGGAGTCCAAAAATGGATTCAGGGTCTCAAATTGGGGGAGCCCCCTTTTTATAGATAAATCGAGTAAATCATGGCCATCGGATTAAAACAATTTGGACGCTGGGGATTGCACCACGTGGCAAATTCTATTGGATGGAACACATCATCGAGGGCTGTTATTCTGTGTATATGCATGTACCGTACACGTTTTTTCCATCCACTAACATTCTGCCACGTCACGGTCAACATTTTTGGTCGATAAGCTCGTGACACGTCATCGATCAGCGCCACGTGGCGGTCAATGCCACGTAAGCGGTCAATGCCACATCATTCGTCCAATCAAATGCCGCCACGTCATCGTATAGTGCCCGTCATCGTAAATGCGATGCCACGTCGGCCTCTGATACATGTGAACAGTCACAAAGTGAAACAGTGATCGTATCTGCGATCTATATATATCAACCGTCTGTATGTGTGTGAAAAAGATCTGTATATGTGAAACAGCCATTTTCTTTTTTATGCTCCTCCTAAGGTTTTCGTATCACACAGTTCAAAGTGCTGTCCGTTTTTCCATCTGATCTCTCGTTTATTGTGAAATGACCATGATATCTCCTAAAATACATAAAATACTTAATTAAAATAAAACATACATAATTAAATTACAAGGGACTTAAAGACATAAAAATAAGGATGTTAGTGAGACTTGGAGTGTAAAATGATGATTTTCTCCATTATAAATACACACTTTCTAGTACTCAACATAATGCATCACCCCAAAATCCTGCACCGCCACGGAAATGCGAAACTTGGCCAAGATCCGTGAGCGACAGCACACGGCCTTCGCCTTTGCCGCGGGGTGGCTGCGTGCCTAGGCCCTGGCCGCGGGGTGGCTGGGTGCCATGGCCTTGGCCTTGGCCACCGGGTGGCTGTCTGCCAAGGCCTTGGCTACGGGGTGGCTGCGTGACTAGGCCTTGGCCGCGGGCTGGCTGGGTGCCATGGCCTTGGCCGCGGGGTGGACGCGTGCCTAGGCCTTGGCCACGGGGTGGCTTTGTGCCTCGGCCTTGGCCTTGGCCGCAGGCTGGCTACTTGCCTTTCTCGAAATGCAGCATATGCTCGCGACCAAGGCAGGTCGCACACTCTCACGCACACCCAACACACACTCCGGCCGCTCTCCCGAGGCAAGGATAGGGAGCTCGACCGTGGCCCTGTGCCTTGGCGTTGGCCGCGGGGGTGGTGCGTGGCTTGGGCTTGGCCGCGGCGAGCATTTGGCCGGGAAGGTGAGCACACGGTCCTCGCCGTTTCTTCGTATTCTTGGAGAAAAAGCGAGATCCACACCTACCTTCCACTTCTTTCTCCGGTTTTGCGAATCGGACGAGTGGGCCCACCCGTTTGGGCACCGTTACGCTAAAGATGGCCGTAAACGAGTTTCGAGCTCGGAATTGGATTCCGTTTTCTCCGCCACCGACTCCCACCAAACCCAACCACGCCAGCCCAAAATCCCACGCCGCCCCGAACGCAAAAATTTGGCCACAATCCGTGTGCTATAGCTCACGGATTTTGGCCTTTTCTCAAGTGGAAAAATGGGCGCAGGGGGCACATTGAGTACAACAAAGTGTGTATTTATAATGGAGAAAAACATCATTGTCCACTCCAAGTCTTACTAACATCACTATTTTTATGTCTTTAAGTCCCTTGTAATTGAGTTATGAATGTTTTATTTTAATTAAGTATTTTATGTATTTTAGGGGATATCATGGTCATTTCACAATAAACGAGAGATCAGATGGAAAAACGGACAGCACTTTTGAACTCAGGGGCGATCGAAAACCTTGAGGAGCATAAAAAAAAAATGGCATTCGTTCACATATACTGATCGATTCACACATACGATGCGGTTGATATATACGTGATCTTGTACGACATTTACATCGCTTCACGCAGACTCGCTTCATCAGATCAGAGTATGCTGACGTGGCAATGCGATGACGTGGCGGCATTTGATTGGACGAATGATGTGGCATTGACCGCTTATGGCATTGATCGATGATGTGGCGTTGATCGATGACGTGTCGCGATCCTATCAACCAAAAATGTTGACGGTGACGTGGCGTAGAATATTAGTGGATCGAAAAACGTGTGTGCGGTACATGCATATACACAGAATAACAGCCCCCGATGATGTGTTCCATCCAATAGAACTTGCCACGTGGCGCAATCTGAGCGTCCAAATTGTTTTAATCCGATGGCCATGATTTACTCGGTTTATCTATAAAAAGGGCTCCCCCCTAATTTGACACCCTGAATCCATTTTTGGACTCCATTTTCTCTAATTCCATCTCCATCTTGTATTTTCTACGTATTTTAATAAAATTCCCATTTTACCCTAGTTCAAATATGAGTGGCTAATTTCCTTTCAAGCTTGGGTTGAAGGTGAAGTCTCAACATGCTCCATGGGCTTAATTTGGTAAATTTACTTTTCCTTCCCCTTTAATTTATGTGGTTGTTTTGACTTTTCGTGAGAGAGGATAGTAATAATCTTGTCGGATATCTACCGGAATAACCGCCTCCCTAGCAAGGTTATTACTTATTTGGCACCGGGAAGCCCTTAGCACCATATCTATTAAAGTGTGGTTCATGATGAGTGGAAGTTCCCCCTTCATGATTTAATTGGTACTAATAATGAATATTAAGCGATGGTACATGTTGAGACGATCCTAGAGATCCAAGCATTTTATTTTAATAGTTTATTCCAATAGCTTTAATTCAAATTAATACATTGCCTACATAATTGTCATTATAAATCCAACCACCAACTCAAAAATTAATTCTACACATAATTAAAATCCACCTCCTCGTGGGATCGACACTCGTCACCATTAATCTATTCTACAATAGATTCGTGCACTTGCATGAGTTCAATAAAATTTGCACAACAAGTTTTTGGCGCCGTTGCACAGGAGGTAAGTATTTTAATTTGTAGAATTTTTTTCTTCTTTATTTATTTATTTTATTTGTTTCCTTGTAATATTTTTTTTTATTTATTATTATTAAAAAAAGAGAGAAAAAAAGTGAAATTACATTCTCAAAGTAGGTATTATTTTCTTTTCTTTTCTTCTTCTTTAAATTTCGTAATTTAATTTTCATGTTATTTTTTTATTTTGTGAAATCGGCGGGTTCAACCGCTCTTAATTTATTTTAATTTGTTTCACGCATTTTCTTTTCTATATCTAGCGCTTGAGTTATTTTCATAGCAAATTTGTAACAGCATAATAAGGTTAGTATTGTAATTTCTCCCTCTTATTTATCTTTATTAATTTTGTTATCATTTTTTTTTCTTTGCATGCATGGTCGTAGGTCGCAATTACCAAATCTTGAGCCTATAAACTTTGAATTAGAAAAAACACTTCGCACACACAAACACGTTGAAATTAAAAATAAATTTGAAATGGATTTGCAACCAAAGACCACAAGAGAGGCCATTTAAGGACTACTTCACCCCTTAGCTAACTTGAGCACATCATGCATACGATACCCAAATGTAGCTGCTGGAGTTTTGAATTAAAACCTAGTGTGCTAAATTGTCTCCAACATTCTATGGCCTAGAAAATGAAGATCCATATAATCATCCTAATGATTTCCATGCTATTTGTCAAACTTTTAAATATGAGAATTTTTCGGATGATGATGTTAAGCTTAGATTATTTCCATTTTCTTTAAAGGATAGAGCTCGTTCATGGTTCAATGCATTGCCTTGCTAATAGATTACATCATGGGAACAAATGGTAACAAAATTTTTGAATAAATATTTCCCAAAAGATATAAAAACCAATGCTATTCGCAGGAAATTTGAGTTTACCCAAAGAGAAGACGAGCAATTTTTCAAGCATGGAGCGATTCAATGGGCTACTCCTAAAGTGTCCACATCATGGGTACGAAAAATGGCACCAATGCCAATACTTTTTGGAGGGATTATTGCCAAATGTGCAAGAATGGCTAATGGCAACAAGTGGAGGAGAGCTAATGTCAAAAAGTGCATCAGAGATTTGGGATTTCTTCCAAATGACAAGCGAGATAATTCCCAACAACGAGTCGTTCATTTCAGAGTACTAGAAGAGTTAAGGGAGTGAATGAGGTTCACATTGGCGAGTCAAGTTCAGAAATTAAAGAAGTCAAAGACATAGTTGAAGGTCTTTCCCGTCAAATAGCATCGTTAATACCGCTAAATCGACGAGCCACATGACCGGACTCATACTCGAGATCAAGCCAATGCCATAGATGTAATGAGAAAGCCATCAAACTACAACCCTTACTCCAACACATATAATCCTGGATGGAGAGACCACCCCATTTTTCATGGTCTCAAGGATTCCAACAGAATGGACCAAACTCCGGCTCCACTCCACCAATGCAACCAATTCCTCAAAATCCTCAAGCCTCTCAACCACCATTTAGACCATATAATCATAACCCAAACCATTCTCGCCTAGACCATGGGAGGATGCATTTCAAAGTTTCAAGAATCTTATTCACTCCAAAATCGAGCAACAAAACCGCACCATTGATGAACTACGAAATGAGATGAGAGCGGGTTTCAACTCACAAACCCAATCAATTTCAAACCTTGAAAAATGGGGGACAACTTGCTTCGTCGATTCAGACCTTGGCAATGACTGTTGAGAAAGGTAAATTCCCAAGTCAACCAAAGTGCCAAATCCTAAAGGAGTGTATGAAGCAAGTACCGAGTTCACCTCAAAGAATGGAGAGGTCAAAGCCGTCATGACCTTGCGAAAAGGAAAAGAAGTCGACAACAAAGTGGAGATGCGGGTATAAAAAACAACTCAAATTGTACCGGTAAATGAAGAAGACTCATCATCAGAGGAGAAAGAAGAAACCAACCCACGAGAATATGTTCCCAAAGCTCCATTTCCTCAGAGGTTAGCTAAAGCAAAGAAGGGAAAATCTACAAGTGAGATTTTTGAAATCTTTAAACAGGTGAGTGTTAACATCCCTTTGCTTGATGCTATAAAACAAGTGCCATCTTATGCCAAGTTTCTTAAAGACCTTTGTACTAAAAAGAGAAACATTCATGTTCAAAAGAAGGCATTTTTAACAGAAAATGTGAGTTCTATACTCCAACACAAACTTCCTCTAAAATACAAAAAAGATCCGGCTCCCCACTATCTCATGTAGTATGGGAACCACACAATTGAGAATGCTTTGTTGGACTTAGGAGCTAGTGTAAATCTGTTGCCTTTTTACTCAGATTTGTGAAACTTGGATCGGGAGAATTACACCCAACTCCCAGGTGGTGTTACAACTTGCAGATCGGTCCATGAAAAACCTCGTGGTATTGTGGAGGAGGACGTGCTTATACAGTAGATAAGTTTTATTTTCCCGTTGATTTCATTGTAATTGACACTCAACCAGTCCGGGATTCAAGGAAGCATCCCTATTATCCTAGACGACCTTTCTTGGCAAATCTACGCCGATGCTCACATTCAATGCAGATCGAAATATGCAGGTTGTCCTTTGGCAATATGACGATGGAGCTAAATATCTTCAACATCGCCAAACAACCTCCCAATGCAGATGATGAAATTGTTGATGTGGATTTAATTGAAGAATTAGTTGATAATACTTTTCTTTCAAATCTTAGTGATGACCCTTTACAAACATGTTTAACTCACTTTGGTTTGAATTTTGATATTGACGATCAATAGATGAGGTTAACGCCTTACTTGATTCAAGACCATCCATGGACATTAACAAATGGAAGTCAAGAGTGGAACAACTAGCACCATCGTGAGAAGAAATTGAGTCCATCATCGAATCACCACCAAAACTTGAGCATTGTGCATCGGGCCGAAAAAATTCAACTTTGACATGCAGCAAGCTAATTGAACGAAAATCACAAATCGCGTAACTTGAAGAAAGTCGTAATGATGTATACAAAAATGCCAAGATTTACAAACAACGAATGAAAGTCTTTCATGACAAGCAAATTATGAGAAAATCTTTCACACCAGGTCAGAAAGTACTTTTATTCAATTCTCACTTGCGCCTATTCCCAGGTAAGTTACGCTATCGATGGACTGGTCCCTTTATAGTCCACACTGTTTTTTCATATGGAGCAGTTAAAATTAAGGATCCAAAGAACGGTGTAATTTTTAAAGTTAATGGTCAAAGATCGCCATATCTAGAGTACCAACCACGTGAAAAAAGGCACCGAAATAGATTTGAGTGACCCACCAAATTTAAATTAAGAATTTTTCTTATTTATTTCTTCTTTTCGGTGATTTAAATTATTGTGAAAGTGTGTTTATTTAATCATTCAGTTTTCTTTTATCACTTCTAATTATGTGTTCCTCAACTAGACAGTTCCTCTTGAACATTCTCAGACAACTTCAACGTGTACAATCTCATCTGAGAAGCCAGATACGATTTTGTAAAACGCATCGTATTTGGAAGCTACAACCTCCAGAGTTGGTATCCCACGTTGAAGATCTAGAAAGACAACTCAAAGAAATTGAGGGAGGTATCAACGAAACCCAAATCGAACTTGAGGAAAACTCAATAAGAGGACAATTGTGAGATTATTATTTTTCTTTTCTTTTCTTTTCTTTTCTTTTTTGTGTGTTCTCTAGTTTGTTACCCCGGTTAAGTGGCGGATAACGGTACTCCGTGACAATCAAAGTCGGTTACTTTAGTTTCCCATAATAACTAATATTCTGAGAAGAAGGTATTGACAAACGCGATTCTAGCAAAGCTTCACAAGCGATTTCCTTCACTTCCTCGCCGAGAATGCCCTCCTTACGATCTATAAAGCTCGGTCCGAACGCATGCGATTGCTTATGAGAAATAACGTCCCTGCTGACATCCGTTGGTTAATCGAGGCCAAGGTACGTTTGGCAGGTGAGTTACCTCCTAAATTTATTGCATACATGCCTGGTTGTGGTAAAGGAAATTACTCGAGAAAACGAAGAGCTGAAAAACTTCATGTTAATTGTCATAAGTGTGCCAGGATGAAATGCAATAAAAATCCTTGTTCTTTCGGAATGATGTCTGATAACAGGGAAGATAAGATTCAATTCATTAGGGATGGCTTGAATAAAGAGTCATTGGATGATATCCTTTTGTCTCTTGAAACGCATCCCAGTGGATACGTACAAAGAGCAATTCTCCAGTTATGGCCATTATTTCAAAAAGAGCATGCACGATATAGTCTTGGGAATCTGACTATATAAACGACCCTGTTTGCCAGTTTATAAGAAAACTGGATGGGAAGCCTATCCTCGACCCATAGAGGGCGTTCAAGCCGTTTCTGGACGTAAAACCAGAGGAAGATGTGAGCCACAATCACAACTACCTGTAAATATCCTTTTACTGTTGTTTTACTTTACTGTTGTTTTATTTCACTGTTGTTTTATCAATTGCATTATTGTCTTTAATAATTGAGTGCTTTTTCTTTTACTATTTCCTTTTTGACTCTCGAGCCATGTGCTTTACGCGTTAATTGACATAGACATGCTACCTCCTATACAGCTGTAAATCATTGTCACAAAGATCCTTGATATATGATCATTTTCTTTTAGACTCACAAATTATTTTTGAGAAGCATACCAATGGCAGTTACTCCCAATAAACAATTCAAGAACATTTGTGTGCTCTCTGGATTTAACTATGGCAAACATAAAGAGTTCGTTGAGGCAGCCATCGATCTTGGTCAACGACAGCAAAAAAGAAATTTGCATCGATTTATGGAGGAGGTGACCGAGGGTTATCAAAACTAGTCTCGGAAAACTGTTTATCTCAGAGGGAGCCAAGTGTTAGGCATCATCCCAAGAAGCCTCAAACCGTTGGCCTGTATGTCTGACTCACCAACTGGCGAAGAGTTAGTTGTCTCAGGTATGCAAGAAAGAATAACTGAAATGCTAAATCATGCTGATGCTTTTATTTTCCTACCAGGAGATCTTGCAACTCTAGAGGCACTAATCACATTAGCATCTTGGGCCCATCTGAACATTCATCAGAAACCCATCGGTTTGTTAAATGTCAATAACTTTTATGATGGCTTCATCGCATTTCTTAACCATGCAATAAAAAATCATTTCATCCCTTTCACAGCGAAAAAAATCTTTATTTGTGCTCATACTGCTAACGAGTTAATTGATCTGTTACAAGCTTATAGACCAGAGCCAGATCCCAAGACCCTTGTGCTGGAATGGCCAACTAATGATGGTAACAGTAGCCGTAATAAGAAGTGCAAATTAGATTTAACTCTCCGCTTGTAAATATTTTCTTCTGTGATACAGCACTCAGGTGATGTCTTCTAAACCCTATTTTCTTTCAAACATTTAGTACATTGTTCGTTCATGTTTGGGGGAGGGAATAGTTGACAATTGTGGAATATCTCAATCTTAGTGTAGTTTTTACTAATTTTTGTTTTAGAAACTAACTGTGGTTAAATTTTTTTGAGTCGAAGATGGCTGAATATGGAGTGCAGTGACTCTAGAAACGCATCTTCTTATTAAAAAAAAAAAAAAAAAAAAAAAAAAAAAAGAATGGCGCCGTTGCCTGTGATCTTTTCATAATTAGATGACATGATAACTTTCAAATTTTAGTATTTGTATTATCTTTGGTCTTTAGTTATGTTACACCATGTTTGTTACTCTACATGTTGATGTTGGAGACAAATATAAGTTGCTTGAAAGAATGCACATGTCATAATAATTTCCAAGTGAGTTTTTGAGCCTGTTATTTTTCTTGGAGAGTAACCCTTTTTGCCCATTCTTCATTCAGCTTAGTAGTTTATTGCTTTACACATTATCTTTTAAAAAAAAAAAAAAAAAAAAAAAACTACAGTATGTTTTTCCACATCTGAAGATCTATCTAACTAGTAGATATGGAAGATTATTTAGAACCCTAAAAGATGACAGAAAGGCCATCTTTGGTCCGTTTGAGCCTTTCTAGCCAACCCTATTAATATGTATCCATAGTTAACCCCTTTGAGCCTTAAAAAAAAAAATAATAATAATAAAATAATAAAAATAAAGACTTTTTCTTTGGCAACCTATTATCTTGTCCCACTCCAATGTGGAGTATCACCTTATATTTTGTATTTCTCACCACCCATTTATGTTTGAAAATAGAGATAATTTTGTATAAAAAAAAAAAAGGTGCTAAAAAAAAAAGAGAAAAAGAAACAAAAGAAAAAAAATGTTTACAAAAAAAAAATAAATAAATAAATAAAAAAATAAAAAAAAATAAAAAAAATCAAGTGAAAAGCACCTTACAATCTCCAAAGTTCTCTATTTTTCAAACATATATTTTATTTTTCCTATTATCCTTTCTTTGTTAGCCACGTCCCTAGCCTACGTTACGTCCTAATAAAAGTCCTTCTTGATTTTAGGGAACTAAAGACTTAAAACAAAACCATTTATATTGGTTTAAAATATGTGGCAATGCATACTAAAAAAAAAAAAAAAAAAAAATGATGAATGTATTGGTTTGATTAGCATTGAAATCGTACTATTTCTAAGCTGAGGGCATATTTTTGTCACCTTGGTGAGAGTGTGTGATATTATTTCTTTATTATTTTCACTCAAGCTACCATTCACTGGAGTGATTATTTTTGGGTTTAATTTCTTTGTGAGCGTATTACTACTACCAGTGAGATTTTGGGGTTTGCATGTCATTCTTAAAAGTGACTCGATTACTAAAGTTGTGACAAAGTTTTCTAAACTGATTCATGTGGAGAGTTGATGTGGGAATGATATTTCTTTAGACTGTAGATAATGCTTATACTTTTATTTGATTGTTATCATTAGTCTGATTGAATAAATATCACAGTATAAAAAAAAAAAAAAAAATATTTGTTTCAGTTTTGTTTTCGCTTAAATTGCTAGGGACTAGCAACAAGCTGGTTGGGGGGTGTGTTGAGTACTAGAAAGTGTGTATTTATAATGGAGAAAATCATCATTTTACACTCCAAGTCTTACTAACATCCCTATTTTTATGTCTTTAAGTCCCTTGTAATTTAGTTATGTATGTTTTATTTTAATTAAGTATTTTATGTATTTTAGGGGATATCATGGTCATTTCACAATAAACGAGAGATCAGATGGAAAAACGGACAGCACTTTTGAACTCAGGACAGTCGAAAACCTTAGGAGGAGCATAAAAAGAAAAATGGTGCTGTTCACATATACGGTACTGTTCACACATACGGTACGGTTGATATATACTGATCTTTATCGACACGACACTCGTCACGGCACTGCTTCATCGTATCGTATGCTGACGTGGCACTGTACGATGACGTGGCGGCATTTGATTGGACGAATGATGTGGCATTGACCGCTTATGTGGCATTGACTGATGATGTGGCGTTGACTGATGACGTGTCATGATCCTATTGAACCAAAAATGTTGACCGGTGACGTGGCAGAATATTAGTGGATCGAAAAAACGTGTGTACGGTACATGCATATACACAGAATAACAGCCCCTGATGATGTGTTCCATCCAATAGGAACTTGCCACGTGGCGCAATCCTGAGCGTCCAAATTGTTTTAATCCGATGGCCATGATTTACTCAGTTTATCTATAAAAAGGGGGCTCCCCCCCCCTAATTTGACACCCCTGAATCCATTTTTGGACTCCATTTTCTCTAATTCCATCTCCATCTTGTATTTTCTACGTATTTTAATAAAATTCCCATTTTACCCCTAGTTCAAATATGAGTGGCTAATTTCCTTTCAAGCTTGGGTTGAAGGTGAAGTCTCAACATGCTCCATGGGCTTAATTTGGTAAATTTACTTTTCCTTCCCCTTTAATTTATGTGGTTGTTTTGACTTTTCGTAGACAGATAGTAATAATCTTGTCTGGATATCGGCTGGAATAACCGCCTCCCTAGGCAAGGTTATTACTATTTGGCACGGGAAGCCCTTAGCACCATATCTATTAAAGTGTGGTTCATGATGAGTGGAAGTTCCCCCTTCATGATTTAATTGGTACTAATAATGAATATTAAGCCGATGGTACATGTTGAGACAGATCCGGAGATCCAAGCATTTTATTTTAATAGTTTATTCCAATAGCTTTAATTCAAATTAATACATTGCCTACATAATTGTCATTATAAATCCAACCACCAACTCAGAAAATTAATTCTACACATAATTAAAATCCACCTCCTCGTGGGATCGACACTCGTCACCATTAATCTATTCTACAATAGATTCGTGCACTTGCGAGTTCAATAAAATTTGCACAACAGGCATCCGGCATTATTTTTGCCATTTCTTTGAGCGGAAAACATTTGTTGCGCCGTGAGGAGGCCCCCGGCCCAGTTCTACCAAGAGGGGAGTCGATTTCGAGGTCCAAACCTCCTTTTACGGCCGATTTACCGAGGGTGCGGGAGCGCCGGCGGAGTGTGTGTTGTGTGTGCGTGAGAGTGTGCTGCATTTCGAGCAAGGCACGGAGCCAGCCCGCGGCCACGGCCAAGGCCGAGTCACACAGCCACCCCGTGGCCAAGGGCAAGGCACGCGTCCACCCCGCGGCCAACGCCATGGCACCCAGCCAGCCTGTGGCCAAGGCCTAGGCACGCAGCCAGCCCGCGGCCAAGGCCTTGGCACGCAGCCACCCCGAGGCCAAAGCCAAGGCCATGGCATGCAGCTACCCCGCGGCCAAGGCCAAGGCCAAGGCCGTGTGCTGTAGCTCATGGATCTTGGCCAACTTTCGCGATTCTGGGGCGGTGCGGGATTTTGGGGTGATGCATTAGATACGTGCGACAGTCGAGCGTTGGAAAAGAGGGGAGTCGATTTCGAGGTCCGAACCTCGTTTTACGGCCGATTTACCGAGGGTGCGGGGGTGCGAAAAGGGGACGAAACGTGCCCGCGAATTGGTCCGATTGTGGTAGAACTGGGCCGGGGCCTCCTCACGGCGCAAGTACTGTTTTCCGCTCGAAGAAATGGCGAAAATAATGCGGGAGGCCCTGCGCCCATTTTTCCGCCAGAAAAGGCCAAAATCCGTGAGCTATAGCACACGGATTGTGGCCAAATTTCGCGTTTCAGGGGCGGCATGGGATTTTTGGCTGGCGTGGTCGGGTTTGGTGGGAGTCGGTGGCGGGAGAAAACGGAATCCAATTCCGAGCTCCGAAACTCGTTTTACGGCCATCTTACCGGCAGCGAACGGGTGCCCAAACGGGTGGGCCAACTCGTCCGATTCAGGCAAAACCGGAGAAAGAAGTGGAAGGTAGGTGTGGATCTCAGTTTTTGGTCAAAGAATACGAAGAAACGGCGAGGACCGTGTGCTCACATTTTGGCCAAATGCTCGCCCGCGGCCAAGGCCAAGCAACGCAGCCACCACGCGGCCAACGCCAAGGCACAGGGCCACGGCCAAGGCCAAGGCTGAGGCACGCAGCCACCCCGTGGCCGTGGCCGAGGCACGCAGCCACCCCGTGGCCGTGGCCGAGGCACGCAGGCACCCCGCGGCCAAGGCCATGGCACCCAGCCAGCGAGCGGCCAAGGCCATGGACGCCAGCCAGCCCGCGGCCAAGGCCTTGGCACACAGCCACCCGGTGGCCAAGGCCAAGGCCATGGCACGCAGCCACCCTGCGGCCATGGCCAAGGCCATGGCACGCAGCCACCCTGCGGCCATGGCCAAGGCCATGGCACGCAGCCACCCCGCGGCCGAGGCCAAGGCCGTGTGCTATCGAAATGCAGCACATGCTCGCGACCAAGGCACGTCGCACACTCTCGCGCACACACAACAGAAACTTGGGCCGCGCTCCCGCGGCAAGGATAGGGAGCTCGAGCGTAGCCCTGTGCCTTCGCCTCGGCCGCTGGGTGGCCGCGTGCCTTGGCCGCGGGCGATCAATTGGGCAAAATGTGAGCACACGGTCCTCGCACCCCCGCACGTTCGGTAAATCAGACGTAAAATGAGGTTCGGACCTCGGAATCGACTCCCGTCTTCTCCGACGTTCGACTGTCGCACGTATCTAATGCATTACCCCAAAATCCCGCCCCGGCCTGGAAAAGCGAAAGTTGGACAAGATCCGTGAGCTACAGCACACGGCCTCGGCCGCGGGGTGGCTGCGTGCCTTTGCCTTGGCCGCGGGGTGGCTGTGTGCCATGGCCTTGGCCTTGGCCACCGGGTGGCTGCGTGGCTAGGCCTTGGCCGCGGGGTGGCTGGGTGCCTTGCTCGAAATGCAGCACATGCTCGCGACCAACGCACGTCGCACACTCTCGCGCACACACAACACAAACTTGGGCCGCACTCCCGGGGCAAGGATAGGGAGCTCGAGCGTGTCCCTGTGCCTTGGCCTTGGCCGCGGGGTGGCCGCGTGCCTTGGCCGCGGGGTGGCCGCATGCCTTGGCCGCGGGCGAGCATTTTGCCAAAATGTGAGCACACGGTCCACGCCGTTGCTTCATATTCTTGGACCAAAAACTGAGATCCACACCTACCTTCCACTTCTTTCTCCGGTTTTGCCTGAATCGGACGAGTTGACCCACCCGTTTCGGCACCCGTTCTCTGGCAGTAAAATGGCCGTAAAACGAGTTTCGGAGCTCGGCTTTGGATTCCGTTTTCTCCCGCCAACGACTCCCAGCAAACCCGACCACGCCAGCCAAAAATCCCACGCCGCCCCCGAATCGCGAAATTTGGCCGCAATCCGTGTGCTATAGCTCACGGATTTTGGCCTTTTCGGGCGGAAAACCGCGAAAGTTGGCCAAGTAGCTCATTGCCTTGGCCGCGGGGTGGCTGCGTGCCTAGGCCATAGCCGCGGGGTGGCTGCGTGCCTAGGCCTTGGCCGCGGGGTGGCTGCATGCAATGGCCTTGGCTTTGGCCGCGAGGTGGCTGCGTGTCTTGGCTTTGGGCGCTGGCTGGCTGCGTGCCTTGCTCGAAATGCAGCACATGCTCGCGACCGAGGCACGTCGCACACTCTCGCACACACACAACACACAGTTGGACCGCGCTCCTGGGGCAAGGATAGGGAGCTCGAGCGTGGCCCTGTGCCTTGGCCTTAGCCGCGGGGTGGCCGCGTGCCTTGGCCTTGGCAAAGGGGTGGCTGGGTACCATGGCCTTGGCCTTGGCCACGGGGTGGCTGCGTGCCTAGGCCTTGGCCGTGGGCTGGCTGCGTGCCTTGGCCTTGGCCGCGGCGTGGCTCGGTGCCATGGCCTTGGCCTTGGCCACGGGGCGGCTGCGTGCCTAGGCCTTGGCCGCGGGGTGGCTGGGTGCCATGGCCTTGGCCTTGGCCGCGGGGTGGCTGGGTGCCATGGCCTTGGCCTTGGCCACGGGGTGGCTGCGTGCCTTGGCCTTGGCCGCGGCTGGCTGCGTGCCTTGCTCGAAATGCAGCACATGCTCGCGACCAAGGCACGTCGCACACTCTCGCGCACACACAACACACACTTGGGCCGTGCTCCCGGGGCAAGGACACGGAGCTCGAGCGTGGCCCTGAGCCTTGGCCTTGGCCGCGGGCCTTGGCCTTCGCCTTGGCCACGGGCGAGCATTTGGCCAAAATGTGAGCACACGGTCCTCACCGTTGCTTCGTATTCTTGGACCAAAAACTGAGATCCACACCTACCTTCCGCTTCTTTCTCCGGTTTTGCCTGAATCGGACGAGTTGACCCACCCGTTTGGGCACCCGTTCTCTGGCAGTAAAATGGCCGTAAAACGAGTTTCGGAGCTCGAAATTGGATTCCGTTTTCTCACGCCACTGACTCCCAGCAAACGTGACCACGCCAGCCAAAAATCCCACGCCGCCCCCGAAACGCGAAGTTTGGCCGCAATCCGTGTGCTATAGCTCACGGATTTTGGCCTTTTCGGGCGGAAAACTGCGAAAGTTGGCCAAGTAGCTCATTGCCTTGGCCGCGGGGTGGCTGCGTGCCTAGGTCATGGCCGCGGGGTGGCTGCGTGCCTAGGCCTTGGCCGTGGGGTGGCTGCGTGCCTAGGCCTTGGCCGCTGGCTGCCTGCGTGCCTTGCTCGAAATGCAGCACATGCTCGCGACCGAGGCACGTCGCACTCTCTCGCACACACACAACACACACTTGGACCGCGCTCCTGTGGCAAGGATAGGGAGCTCGAGCGTGGCCCTGTGCCTTGGCCTTAGCCACGGGGTGGCCGCGTGCCTTGGCCTTGGCAAAGGGGTGGCTGGGTGCCATGGCCTTGGCCTTGGGCACGGGGTGGCTGCGTGCCTAGGCCTTGGCCGCGGGGTGGCTGGGTGCCATTGCCTTGGCCTTGGCCGCGGGGTGGCTGCGTGCCTTGGCCTTGGCCGCGGCATGGCTAGGTGCCATGGCCTTGGCCTTGGCCACGGGGTGGCTGCGTGCCTAGGCCTTCGCCGCGGGGTGGCTGGGTGCCATGGCCTTGGCCTTGGCCGCGGGGTGGCTGCGTACCTAAGCCTTGTCCGTGGGCTGGCTGCGTGCCATGGCCTTGGCCGCGGGCTGGCTGCGTGCCTTGCTCGAAATGCAGCACATGCTCGCGACCAAGGCACGTCGCACACTCTCGCGCACACACAACACACAGTTGGTCCACGCTCCCGGGGCAAGGATACGGAGCTCGAGCGCGGCCCTGAGCCTTGGCCTTGGCCGCGGGCTGGCCGCGTGCCTTGGCCTTGGCCGCGGGGTGGCCGCTTGCCTTGGCCTTGGCCTTGGCTACGGGCGAGCATTTGGCCAAAATGTGAGCACACGGTCCTCACCGTTGCTTCGTATTCTTGGACCAAAAACTGAGATCCACACCTACCTTCCACTTCTTTCTCCGGTTTTACCTGAATCCGACGAGTTGGCCCACCCGTTTGTGCACCCGTTCTCTGGTGGTAAAATGGCTGTAAAACGAGTTTCGGAGCTTGGAATTGGATTCTGTTTTCTCCCGCCACCGACTCCCACCAAACCCGACCACGCCCGCCAAAAATCACACGCGGCCCCCGAAACGCGAAATTTGGCCGCAATCCGTGTGCTGTAGCTCACGGATTTTGGCCTTTTCGGGCGGAAAAATGGGCGCAGGGCCTCCCGCATTATTTTCGCCATTTCTTTGAGCGCAAAACAGTAGTGCATGCCTTGGCCTTGGCCGCGGGGTGGCTGGGTGCCTTGCTCGAAATGCAGCACATGCTCGCGACCAAGGCACGTCGCACAATCTCGCGCACACACAACACAAACTTGGGCCGCGCTGCCGGGCCAAGGAAGGGAGCTCGAGGCTTGCCCTGCGCCTTGGCCTTGGCCGCGGGCGAGCATTTGGCCAAAATGTGGGCGCAGGGCCTCCCGCATTATTTTCGCCATTTCTCCAAGAGGAAAACAGTACTAGCACCGTGAGGAGGCCCGCGGCCCAGTTCTACCACAACCGGACTAATTCGCGGGCACGTTTCGTCCCCTTTTCGCACCCCCGCACGTTCGTTAAATCAAACGTAAAACGAGGTTCGGACCTCGGAATTGACTCCCGTCTTCTCCGACGTTCGACTGTCGCACGTATCTAATGCATCACCGTAAAATGCCGCCCCGCCCCGGAAACGCGAAAGTTGGCCGAGATCCGTGAGCTACAGCACACGGCCTTGGCCGCGGGGTGGCTTTGTGCCTAGGCCTTGGCCTTGGCCACGGGGTGGCTGCGTGCCTTGGCCTTCGCCACGGGGTGGCTGCGTGCCGAGGCCTTGGCCGCGGGGTGGCTGGGTGCCATGGCCTTGTCCTTGGCCGCGGGGTGGCTGGGTGCCATGGCCTTGGCCTTGGCCGCGGGGTGGCTTCGTGCCTAGGCCTTGTCCGCGGGGTGGCTGGGTGCCATGGCCTTGGCCTTGGCCGCGGGGTCGCTGCGTGCCTTGGCTTTGGCCGCGGACTGGCTGCGTGCCTTACTCGAAATGCAGCATATGCTCGCGACCAAGGCACGTCGCACACTCTCGCGCACACACAACACAAACTTGGGCCGCGCTCCCGGGACAAGGGTAGGGAGCTCGAGCGTGGCCCTGTGCCTTGGCCTTGGCCGCGGGGTGGCCGCGTGCCTTGGCCGCGGGGTGGCCGCGTGCCTTGGCCGCGGGGTGGCCGCGTGCCTTGGCCGCGGGCGAGCATTTGGTCAAAAAGTGAGCACACGGTCCTCGCCGTTGCTTCGTATTCTTGGACCAAAAACTGAGATCCACACCTACCTTCCACTTCTTTCTCCGGTTTTCCCTGAATCGGACGAGTTGGCCCACCCGTTCTCTGGCGGTAAAATGGCCGTTAAACGAGTTTAGGAGCTCGGAATTGGATTCCGCTTTCTCTCGCCACCGACTCCCACCAAACCCGACCACGCCAGCCAAAATCCCACGCCGCCCCCGAAACACGAAATTTGGCAACAATCCGTGTGCTATAGCTCACGGATTTTGGCCTTTTCTGGCGGAAAAATGGGCACAGGGCCTCCCGCATTATTTTTGCCATTTCTTCGAGCGGAAAGCAGTACTTGCGCCGTGAGGAGGCCCCCGGCCCAGTTCTACCACAACCGGACCAATTCGCAGGCACGTTTCGTCCCCTTTTCACACCGCCGCACGTTCGGTAAATTAGCCGTAAAACGAGGTTCGGACCTCGGAATCGACTCCCGTCTTCTCCGACGTTCGACTGTCGCACGTCTCTAATGCATCACCCAAAAATCCCGCACCGCCCCGGAAATGCGATAGTTGGCCAAGCTCCGTCAGCTACAGCACACGGCCTTGGCCACGGGCTGGCTGCGTCCCTAGGCCTTGGCAGCGGCGTGGCTGGGTGCCATGGCCTTGGCCTTGGCCGCGGGGTGGCTGCGTGCCTTGCCTTGGCCGCGGGCTGGCTGCGTGCCTTTCTCGAAATGCAGCACATGCTCGCGACCAAGGCACGTCGCACACTCTCGCGCACACACAACACACACTTTGGCCGTGCTCCCGGGGCAAGGATAGTGTGCTCGAGCGTGGCCCTGTGCCTTGGCCTTGGCCGCGGGGTGGCCGCGTGCCTTGGCCTTGGCCTTGGCCGCGGGCGAGCATTTGGCCAAAATGTGAGCACACGGTCCTCGCCGTTGCTTCGTATTCTTGGACCAAAAACTGGGATCCACACCTACCTTCCACTTCTTGCTCTGGTTTTGCCTGAATCCGACGAGTTGGCTCACCCGTTTGGGCACCCGTTCTCTGGCGGTAAAATGGCCGTAAAACGAGTTTCGGAGCTCGGAATTGGATTCCGTTTTCTCCCGCCACCGACTCCCACCAAACCCGACCACGCCAGGCAAAAATCCCACGCCGCCCCTGAAACACGAAATTTGGCCGCAATCCGTGTGCTATATAGCTCACGGATTTTGGCCTTTTCGGGCGGAAAAATGGGCGTAGGGCCTCCCGCATTATTTTCACCATTTCTTCGAGCGTAAAACAGTACTAGTACTGTGAGGAGGCCCCCGGCCCAGTTCTACCACAACCGGACCAATTCGCGGGCACGTTTCGTCCCCTTTTCGCACCCCCGCACGTTCGTTAAATCAGACGTAAAACGAGGTTCGGACCTCGGAATTGACTCCCGTCTTCTCCGACGTTCAACTGTCGCACGTATCTAATGCATCACCGCAAAATGTCGCCCCGCCCCAGAAACGCGAAAGTTGGCCAAGATCCGTGAGCTACAGCACACGGCCTTGGCCGCGGGGTGGCTTCGTGCCTAGGCCTTGGCCGCGGGGTGGCTTCGTGCCTTGGCCTTCGCCACGGGGTGGCTGCGTGCCGAGGCCTTGGCCGCGGGGTGGCTTCGTGCCTAGGCCTTGTCCGTGGGGTGGCTGGGTGCCATGGCCTTGGCCTTGGCCGCGGGGTCGCTGCGTGCCTTGGCTTTGGCCGCGGGCTGGCTGCGTGCCTTGCTCGAAATGCAGCACATGGTCGCGACCAATGCACGTCGCACACTCTCGCGTACACACAACACAAACTTGGGCCGCGCTCCCGCGGCAAGGGTAGGGAGCTCTAGCGTGGCCCTGTGCCTTGGCCTTGGCCGCGGGGTGGCCGCGTGCCTTGGCGGCGGGCGAGCATTTGGTCAAAAAGTGAGCACACGGTCCTCGCCATTGCTTCGTATTCTTGGACCAAAAACTGAGATCCACACCTACCTTCCACTTCTTTCTCCAGTTTTGCCTGAATCCGACGAGTTGGCTCACCCGTTTGGGAACCGGTTCTCTGGCGGTAAAATGGCCGTTAAACGAGTTTCGGAGCTCGGAATTGGATTCCGTTTTCTCCTGCCCAGTTCTACCACAACCGGACCAATTCGCGGGCACATTTCGCCCTCTTTTCGCACCCCCGCACGTTCGGTAAATTGGCCGTAAAAGGAGGTTCGGACCTCGGAATCAACTCCCGTCTTCTCCGACGTTCGACTGTCGCACGTATCTAATGCATCACCCCAAAATCCCGCACTGCCCGGAAACGCGAAAGTTGGCCAAGATCCGTGAGCTACAGCACACGCCCTTGGCCGCGGGGTGGCTGTGTGCCTAGGCCTTGGCAGCGGCGTGGCTGGGTGCCATGGCCTTGGCCTTGGCCACGGGGTGGCTGTGTGCCTTGGCCTTGGCCGCGGGGTGGCTGGGTGCCATGGGCTTGGCCTTGGCCGCGGGGTGGCTGCGTGCCTTGGCCTTGGCCACGGGGTGGCTGCGTGCCTAGGCCTTGGCCGCGGGGTGGCTGCGTGCCTAGGCCTTGTCCGCGGGGTGGCTGGGTGCCATGGCCTTGGCCTTGGCCGCGGGGTGGCTGCGTGCCTTGACTTTGGCCGCGGGCTGGCTTCGTGCCTTGCTCGAAATGCAGCACATGCTCGCGACCAAGGCACGTCGCACACTCTCGCGCACACACAACACAAACTTGGGCCGCGCTCCCGGGGCAAGGATAGGGAGCTCGAACGTGGCCCTGTGCCTTGGCCTTCGCCGCGGGGAGGCCGCGTGCCTTGGGCTTGGCCTTGGCCGCGGGCGAGCATTTGGTCAAAATGTGAGCACACGGTCCTCGCCGTTGCTTCGTATTCTTGGACCAAAATCTGAGATCCACACCTACCTTCCAATTCTTTCTCTGGTTTTGCCTGAATCCGACGAGTTGGCCCACCCGTTTGGGCACCCGTTCTCTGGCGGTAAAATGGCTTTAAAATGAGTTTCGGAGCTTGGAATTGGATTCCTTTTTCTCCCGCCACTGACTCCCACCAAACCCGACCGCGCCCGCCAAAAATCACACGCCGCCCACGAAACGCGAAATTTGGCCGCAATTCGTGTGCTGTAGCTCACGGATTTTGGCCTTTTCGGGCGAAAAAATGGGCGCAGGGCCTCCCGCATTATTTTCGCCATTTCTTTGAGAGGAAAACAGTACTAGCACCGTGAGGAGGCCCCCGGCCCAGTTCTACCACAATCGGACCAATTCGCGGGCACGTTTCATTCCCTTTTCGCACCCCCGCACGTTCGGTAAATCAGACGTAAAACGAGGTTCAGACCTCGGAATTGACTCCCGCCTCCTCCGACGTTCGACTGTCGCACGTATCTAATGCATCACCCCAAAATCCTGCCCGGCTCCGGAAACGCGAAAGTTGGCCAAGATATGTGAGCTACAGCACACGGCCTTGGCCGCGGTGTGGCTGCGTGCCAAGGCCTTGGCCGCGGGGTGGCTGGGTGCCATGGCCTTGGCCACGGGGTGGCTGCGTGCCTAGGCCTTGGCCGCGGGGTGGCTGGGTGCCATGGCCTTGGCCTTGGCCGCGGGGTGGCTGCGTGCCTAGGCCTTGGCCTTGGCCACGGGGTGGCTGCGTGTCTTGGCCTTGGCCACGGGGTGGCTACGTGCCTATGCCTTGGCCGCGAGGTGGCTGGGTGCCATGGTCTTGGCCTTGGCTGCGGGCTGGCTGCATGCCTAGGCCTTGGCCGCGGGTTGGCTGTGTGCCATGGCCTTGGCCTTGGCCGCGGGGTGGCTGCGTGCCTTGTCCTTGGCCGCGGGCTGGCTGCGTGCCTTGCTCGAAATGCAGCACATGCTCGCGACCAAGGCACATCGCACACTCTCGCGCACACACAACACAACTTGGGCCGCGCTCCCGGGGCAAGGATAGGGAGCTCGAGCGTGGCCCTGTGCCTTGGCCTTGGCCGCGGGGTGGCCGCGTGCCTTCGCCGCGGGCAAGCATTTGGCCAAAATGTGAGCACACGGTCCTCGCCGTTGCTTCGTATTCTTGGACCAAAAACTGAGATCCACACCTACCTTCCACTTCTTTCTCCGGTTTTGCCTGAATCGGACGAGTTGGCCCACCCGATTGGGCACCCGTTCTCTGGTGGTAAAATGGCCGTAAAACGAGTTTCGGAGCTCGGAATTGGATTCCGTTTTCTCCCACCACCGACTCCCACCAAACCCGACCACGCCAGCCAAAAATCCCACGCCGTCCGAGAAACACTAATTTTGGCCACAATCCGTGTGCTATAGCTCACGGAATTTGGCCTTTTCGGGCGGGAAAATGGGCGCAGGGCCTCTCGTAGGAGCTTGCGGGGCTTTCCCGAACCTTAATTTTGTGTTTCTCTTATGTTTTCATACATTTTTTGTAGCACGAATTTTTTTACCCTAACTTTTTTCAACAATAAGACATTTTAATTTGGATTTGACCACGAAAAAGCAGAACTTAAATGTCCAATTGTGATGTGAAATCGTTAATTATTTGATTTATAATTAATTTGTATCTTAGATCCAAATATAAATTTTATTTGCGAGTTGTATATTGATATTTTAAGTTGTCTCAATGGTAGGCTTGAAAATTTATTTGCATTTTTGACCTACATGTTAGGGGTTCAAGTGAGAGCTAAAGCTTCGAATATTCTCTTCAAATATTATTACATTAATTTCAAAAACAACATATCTGAATATTTCACATTTAATTTAAAAATTATTTTCTGCTGCATATTAGGATATATATGCAATCGACAATCGAGGTATTAGAGCAATTTTGGACCCACCAGCAGTAGACACCACCAGTCCTTGAGCTGACTCTCACCCCCCCAAAAAAAAGTATATTGAATTACGGTGTGATTTTTTCCATGATGGTAGAAAAAAATGTGAAATACTATTAAATAGAAAGAGAAAAATATTTCGTAGCACGAAAAGAGGTGTTTTTGGCCTCACGTGGCATGTTGGGAGTGGGGGGCAAAACGGGTGCTCACGGCCAAGGCACGGGGCCACGCTCAAGCTCCCTATCCTTGCCTCGGGAGCGCGCGTTGGCTGCACCATACCTGGGCATTGGCTGCGGCACGAAAGTTGGACCAGATCCGCGAGCTACAGCACACGGCCTTTGGCCATTTTGGCCTGAAAAATGGGGCCCGGAGCTTCCGCGCTGTTTCCCCCACTTTTGAGTCCCGTAAGATAACTTTGGTCGAAATACGTCACCTCCTAAAATTTTGGGCGAAACAAAGTCGGACAGACGCTTGGGCCATGCCCGCTATATGCATTGGCCGTTGATGCCGCGCGCGTACGGGCTGCGTGCGGGCTGCGTGCCTTGGCCTTGGCCGCGGGGTGGCTGCGTGCCTTGACCTTGGCCGCGGGCTGGCTGCGTGCCTTGCTCGAAATGCAGCAGATGCTCACGACCAAGGCACGTCGTACACTCTCGCGCACACACAACACACATTTGGGCCGCGCTCCCGGGGCAAGGATAGGGAGCTCGAGCGTGGCCCTGTGCCTTGGCCCTTGGCCGCGGGGTGGCCGCGTGCCTTGGCCTTGGCCTTGGCCGCGGGCGAGCGTTTGGCCAAAATGTGAGCACATGGTCCTCGCCGTTGCTTCGTATTCTTGGACCAAAAACTGAGATCCACACCTACCTTCCACTTCTTTCTCCGGTTTTGCCTGAATCGGACGAGTTGGCCCACCCGTTTGGGCACCCGTTCTCTGGAGGTAAAATGGCCGTAAAACGAGTTTCGGAGCTCGGAATTGGATTCCCTTTTCTCCTGCCACCGACTCCCACCAAACCCGACCACGCCAGCAAAAAATCCCACGCCGCCCCCGAAACGCGAAATTTGGCCACAATCCGTGTGCTATAGCTCACGGATTTTGGCCTTTTCAGGCGGAAAAATGGGCGCAGGGCCTCCCGCATTATTTTCGCCATTTCTTCGAGAGGAAAACAGTACTAGCACCGTGAGGAGCCCCCGGCCCAGTTCTACCACAACCGGACCAATTCGCGGGCACATTTCGTTCCCTTTTCGCACCCCCGCACGTTCGGTAAATCGGTCGGAAAACGAGGTTCGGACCTCGGAATCGACTCCCGTCTTCTCCGGCGTTCGACTGTCGCACGTATCTAATGCATCACCCCAAAATCCCGCCCCGCCATGGAAACGCAAAAGTTGGCCAAGATCCGTGAGCTACAGCACACGGCCTTGGCAGCGGGGTGGCTGCGTGACTTGGCCTTGGCTGCGGGCTGGCAGCGTGCCATGCTCGAAATGCAGCACATGCTTGCGACCAAGGCACGTCGCAGACTCTCGCGCACACACAACACACACTTGGGCCGCACTCCCAGGGCAAGGATAGGGAGCTCTAGCATGGCCCTGTGCCTTGGCCTTGGCCGCGGGGTGGCCGCGTGCCTTGGCCGTGGGCGACCATTTGGCCAAAATGTGAGCACACGGTCTTCGCCGTTTCTTCGTATTCTTGGACCAAAAACTGAGATCCACACCTACCTTCCACTTCTTTCTCTGGTTTTGCCTGAATCAGACGAGTGGGCCCACCCGTTTGGGCACCCGTTCTCTGGCGGTAAAATGGCCGTAAAACGAGTTTCGGAGGTCGGAATTGGATTCCGTTTTCTCCCACCACCGACTCCCACGAAACCCGACCACGCCCGCCAAAAATCCCACGCCGCCCCCGAAACGCGAAATTAGGCCGCAATCCGTGTGCTATAGCACACGGATTTTGGCCTTTTCGGGCGGAAAAATGGGCGCAGGGCCTCCCGCATTATTTTCGCCATTTCTTCGAGAGGAAAACAGTACTAGCACCGTGAGGAGGCCCCCGGCTCAATTCTACCACAACCGGACCAATTCGCGGGCACGTTGCGTCCCCTTTTCGCACCCCCGCACGTATCTAATGCAGCCACCCCGCGGCCACGGCCAAGGCCATGGCACCCAGCCACCCCGAGGCCAAAGCCTAGGCACCCTGCCAATTCGCGGGCCTTGGCTATAGCACACGGATTGTGGCCAAATTTTGCGTTTTGGGGGCGGCGTGGGAATTTGGGCTGGCGTGGTTGGGTTTGGTGGGAGTCGTTGGCAGGAGAAAACGGAATCCAATTCCGACCTCCGAAACTCGTTTTATGGCCATCTTACAGGCAGCGAACGGGTGCCCAAACGGGTGGGCCCACTCGTCCGATTCAGGCAAAATCGGAGAAAGAAGTGGAAGGTAGGTGTGGATCTCAGTTTTTGGTCCAAGAATACGAAGAAACGGCAAGGACCGTGTGCTCACATTTTCGCCAAATGCAAGCCCGCGGCCAAGGCCAAGCCATGCAGCCACCCCGCGGCCAACGCCAAGGCACAGGGCCACGCTCGAGCTCCCTATCCTTGCCTCGGGAGCGCGGCCGGAGTGTATGTTGTGTGTGCGTGAGAGTGTACGACCTGCCTTGGTCGCGAGCATATGCTGCATTTCGAGAAAGGCACGTAGCCAGCCCGCGGCCAAGGCCAAGGCCTAGGCACGCAGCCACCCCCTGGCCAAGGCCTAGTCACGCGTCCACCCCGCTGCCAAGGCCTGGGCACGCAGCCACCCCGCGGCCAAGGCCAAGGCCGTGTGCTGTCGCTCACGGATCTTGGCCAACTTTCGCGTTTCCGGGGCGGTGCGGGATTTTGGGGTGATGCATTAGATACGTGCGACAGTCGAACGTCGGAAAAGAGGGGAGTCGATTTCGAGGCCCGAACCTCGTTTTACGGCCGATTTACCGAGGGTTTGGGGGTGCGAAAAGGGGACGAAACGTGCCCTCGAATTGGTCCGATTGTGGTAGAACTGGGACGGGGGCCTCCTCACGGCGCAAGTACTGCTTTCCGCTCGAAGAAATTACAAAAATAATGCGGGAGGCCCTGCGCCCATTTTTCCGCCAGAAAAGGCCAAAATCCGTGAGCTATAGCACACGGATTGTGGCCAAATTTCCCGTTTTGGGGTCGGCGTGGGATTTTGGGCTGGCGTCGTCGGGTTTGGTGGGAGTCGGTGGCGGGAGAAAACGGAATCCAATTCCGAGCTCCAAAACTCGTTTTACAGCCATCTTACCGGCAGCGAACGGGTGGCCAAACGGGTGGGCCAACTCGTCCGATTCAGGCAAAACCGGAGAAAGAAGTGGAAGGTAGGTGTGGATCTCAGTTTTTGGTCCAAGAATACAAAGAAACGGGGAAGACCGTGTGCTCACATTTTGGCCAAATTCTTGCCCGCGGCCAAGGCCAAGCCACGCAGCCACCCCGCGGCCAACGCCAAGGCACAGGGCCACGCTCGAGCTCCCTTTCCTTGCCTTGGGAGCGCGGCCGGAGTGTGTATTGTGTGTGCGTGAGAGTGTGCGACCTGCCTTGGTGTCGAGCATGTGCTGCATTCCGAGCAAGGCACGGAGCCAGCCCGCGGCCAAGGGCAAGGCCGAGGCACGCAGCCACCCCGTGGCCAAGGCCAAGGCACGCGTCCACCCCACGGCCAAGGCCATGGCCGTGTGCTGTAGCTCACAGATCTTGGCCAACTTTCGCGTTTCCGGGGCGGTGCGGGATTTTGGGGTGATGCATTAGATACGTGCAACAGTCGAGCGTTGGAAAAGAGGGGAGTCGATTTCGAGGTCCGAACCTCATTTTATGGCCATTTTACCGAGGGTGCGGACGTGTGAAAAGGGGACGAAACGTGCCCGCGAATTGGTCCGATTGTGGTAGAACTGGGCCGGGGGCCTCCTCACGGCGCAAGTGCTGTTTACCGCTCGAAGAAATGGCGAAAATAATGCGGGAGGCCCTGCGCCCATTTTTCCCCCGGAAAAGGCCAAAATCCGTGAGCTATAGCACCCGGATTGTGGCAAAATTTCTCGTTCAGGGGGCGGCGTGGGATTTTGGGCTGGCGTGGTCGGGTTTGGTGCAAGTCTTTGGCGGGAGAAAACGGAATCCAATTCCGAGCTCTGAAACTCGTTTTGCGGCCATCTTACCGGCAGCGAATGGGTGCCCAAACGGGTGGGCCCACTCGTCCGATTCAGGCAAAACCGGAGAAAGAAGTGGAAGGTAGGTGTGGATCTCAGTTTTTGGTCCAAGAATACGAAGAAACGGCGAGGACCGTGTGCTCACATTTTGGCCAAATGCTCGCCCGCGGCCAACGCCAAGGCACAGGGCCACGCTAGAGCTCCCTATCCTTGCCTCGGGAGCGTGGCTGGAGTGTGTGTTGTGTGTGCGTGAGAGTGTGCGACCTGCCTTGGTCGCGAGCATGTGCTGCATTTCGAGAAAGGCACGTAGCCAGCCCGCTGCCAAGGCCAAGGCCGAGGCACGCAGCCACCCCGTGGCAAAGTCCTAGGCACGCGTCCACCCCGCGGCCAAGGCCATGGCACCCAGCTAGCCCGCGGCCAAGGCCTAGGCATGCAGCAACCCCGTGGCCAAGGCCTTGGCACACAGCCACCCCGTGGCCAAGGCCTTGGCACACAGCCACCCCGTAGCCAAGGCCAAGGCCATGTCACCCAGCCACGCCGCTGCCAAGGCCTAGGCACGCAGCCACCCCGCGGCCAAGGCCGTGTGCTGTAGCTCACGGATCTTGCCCAACTTTCGCGTTTCCGGGGCGGTGCCTGATTTTGGGGTGATGCATTAGATATGTGCAACAGTCGAACGTCGGAGAAGACGGGAGTCGATTCCAAGGTCCGAACGTCGTTTTACGGCCGATTTACCGAACGTGCGGGGGTGCGAAAAGGGGACGAAACGTGCCCGCGAATATGTCCGGTTGTTGTAGAACTGGGCCGGGGGCCTCCTCACGGTGCTAGTACTGTTTTGCAATCAAAGAAATGGCAAAAATAATGCGGGAGGCCCTGCGCCCATTTTTCCGCCCGAAAAGGCCAAAATCCTGAGCTATATAGCACACGGATTGCGGCCAAATTTTGTCTTTCGGGGGCGGCATGGGATTTTTGGCTGGCGTGGTCGGGTTTGGTGGGAGTCGGTGGCAGGAGAAAACAGAATCGAATTCCGAGCTCCGAAACTCATTTAACGGCCATTTTACCGCCAGAGAACGGGTGGGCCAACTCGTCCAATTCAGGAAAAACCGGAGAAAGAAGTGGAAGGTAGGTGTGGATCTCAGTTTTTGGTCCAAGAATACGAAGCAACGGCGAGGACCGTGTGCTCACATTTTGGCCAAATGCTCGCCCGCGGCCAAGGCCAAGCCATGGCACGCCACCCCGCGGCCAAGGCCAAGGCACAGGGCCACGCTCGAGCTCCCTATTCCTGCCTCGGGAGCGCCCAAGTGTGTGTTGTGTGTGCGTGAGAGTGTGCGACCTGCCTTGGTCGCGAGCATGTGCTGCATTTCGAGCAAGGCACGGAGCCAGCCCGCGGCCAAGGCCAAGGCCGAGGCACGCAGCCACCCCGTGGCCAAGGCCAAGGCACTCGTCCACCCCGGCAAGGCCATGGCACCAGCCAGCCCGCGGCCAAGGCCATGGCACCCAGCCAGCCCGCGGCCAAGGCCTTGGCACACAGCCACCCGAGGCCAAGGCCTTGGCACACAGCCACCCGAGGCCAAGGACAAGGCCATGGCACCCAGCCAACCCGCGCCAAGGCCAAGGCCGTGTGCTGTCGCTCACGGATCTTGGCCAACTTTCGTGTTTCCGGGGCGGTGCGGGATTTTGGGGTGATGCATTAGATACGTGCGACAGTCGAACGTCGGAAAAGAGGGGAGTCGATTTCGAGGTCCGAACCTCGTTTTACGGCCATCTTACTGAGGGTGCAGGGGTGCCCAAACAGGGGGCCAAACGTGCCCGATTCAGGTCAAAACCGGTAAAGAACTGGAAGTAAGGTCCTGGATCTACTGTTTTCCACTCCAAGAAATGGCGAAAAAATGCGGGAGTCCTTGTGTTCACATTTTTCCCCAAATGCCAAAATCCGTGAGCTATAGCACACGGCCAAGACATGCAGCCACCCCGCGCGTTCGGGACGCGTGGGATTTTGGGCTGCAGGGCCAGTCGGTGGCGGGAGAAAACGTTCCTATCCAATTCCCTCGAAACTCGTTTTTCGGCCATCTTACCGGCAGCGAACGGGTGCCCAAACGGGTGGGCCCACTCGTCCGATTCAGGCAAAACTGGAGAAAGAAGTGGAAGGTAGGTGTCGATCTCAGTTTTTGGTCCAAGAATACGAAGAAACGGCGAGGACCGTGTGCTCACATTTTGGCCAAATGCTCGCCCGCGGCCAAGGCAAAGCCACGCAGCCACCCCGCGGCCAACGCCAAGGTACAGGGCCACGCTCGAGCTCCCTATCCTTGCCTCGGGAGTACGGCCGGAGTGTGTGTTGTGTGTGCGTGAGAGTGTGCGACCTGCCTTGGTCGCGAGCATGTGCTGCATTTCGAGCAAGGCACGGAGCCAGCCCGCAGCCAAGGCCAAGGCCGAGGCACGAAGCCACCCCGCGGCCAAGGCCGAGGCACGAAGCCACCCCGCGGCCAAGGCCGAGGCACGAAGCCACCCCGCGGCCAAGGCCAAGGACGTGTGCTGTCGCTCACGGATCTTGGCCAACTTTCGCGTTTCCGGGGTGGTGCGGGATTTGGGGTGATGCATTAGATACGTGCGACAGTCGAACGTCGCAAAAGGGGTGAGTCGATTTCGAGGTCCGAACCTCGTTTTACGGCCGATTTACCGAGGGTGCGGGGGTGTGAAAAGGGGACGAAACGTGCCCTCGAATTGCTCCGATTGTGGTAGAACTGGGCCGGGGGCCTCCTCACGGCGCAAGTACTTCTTTCCGCTGGAAGAAATGGCAAAAAGAATGCGGGAGGCCCTGCGCCCATTTTTCCGCCAGAAAGGGCCAAAATCCGTGAGCTATAGCACACGTATCGGGGCCAAATTTCGCGTTTCGGGGGCGGCGTGGGATTTTGGGCTTCCGTGGCGGGTTTGGTGGGAGTCGGTGGCGGGAGAAAACGGAATCCAATTCCGAGCTCCGAAACTGGTTTTACGACCTTCTTACCGGCAGCGAACGGTTGCCCAAATGGGTGGGCCAACTCGTCCGATTCAGGCAAAACCGGAGAAAGAAGTGGAAGGTAGGTGTGGATCTCAGTTTTTGGTCCAAGAATACAAAGAAACGGCGAGGACCGTGTGCTCACATTTTGGCCAAATGCTCGCCCGCGGCCAAGCCCAAGCCACGCAGACACCCCGTGGCCAACGCCAAGGCACAAAGCCACGCTCGAGCTCCCTATCCTTGCCTCGGGAGCGCGGCCGGAGTGTGTGTTGTGTGTGCGTGAGAGTGTGCGACCTGCCTTGGTCGCGAGCATGTGCTGCATTTCGAGCAAGGCACGGAGCCAGCCCGCGGCCAAGGCCAAGGCCGAGGCACGCAGCCACCCCGTGGCCAAGGCCAAGGCACGCGTCCACCCTGCGGCCAAGGCCATGGCACCCAGCCAGCCCGCGGCCAAGGCCTAGGCACGCAGCCAGCCCGCGGCCAAGGCCTTGGCACGCAGCCATCCCAAGGCCAAGGCCAAGGCCAAGGCCATGTCACGCAGCAACCCCGCGGCCAAGGCCAAGGCCGTGTGCTGTAGCTCACGGATCTTGGCCAACTTTTGCGTTTCCGGGGCAGTGCGGGATTTTGGGGTGATCCATTAGATACGTGCGACAGTCGAGCGTCGGAAAAGAGGGGAGTCGATTTCGAGGTCCGAACCTCGTTTTACGGCCGATTTACCGAGGGTGCGGGGGTGCGAAAAGGGGACGAAACGTGACCGCGAATTGGTCCGATTGTGGTAGAACTGGGCTGGGGGCCTCCTCACGGTGCAAGTACTGTTTTCCGCTAGAAGAAATGGCGAAAATAATGCGGGAGGCCCTGCGCCCATTTTTCCCCCGGAAAAGGCCAAAATCCGTGAGCTATAATTTATGGTTTCCGCTGGCGCAAATTCCACCACCTCAATTTGCAATTTAAGGTGAGAAAGAATTCCCCATTGGTAACAAATAGTTATCCATTAAACGGGGGAAATACTATAAAAAAGCAGAAAGTTTATCTTTCGACTCTTGCAAGAACGGACTAACAAGGTCAGCTACCCCAACAATCTTCATAATTAAATACCGTTACTGTATAAGGTCTATCTCGTTATGAAAGACCTATTACTAGAAAATTCATGGGTAGAGCCGAAGAGTGGTAACTGTACAAGTTACCAATAGAATTGATTAAATGAAGGAAGTGGCTCCGGTGTATAGAGAGGGCCTCACCGTTTAAGAAGTAATCATAGAGACGACGGAACCCACAATTTCTTTATCTATTTACTACTTTCGTTTTTTTTTTACTATTTTCTTTCCAATGCCCCGACAAAAGGTAAAAGCGTGGTCGGGAAGGTTAGAGTATAGCACACGGAATGTGGCCAAATTTCGCGTTTCGGGGGCGGCGTGGGATTTTGGGCTGGCGTGGTCGGGTTTGGTGGGAGCCGGTGGCGGGAGAAAACGGAATCCAATTCCGAGCTCCAAAACTCGTTTTACGGCCATCTTACCGGCAGCGAACGGGTGCCCAAACGGGTGGGCCCACTCGTCCGATTCAGGCAAAACCGGAGAAAGAAGTGGAAGGTAGGTGTGGATCTCAGTTTTTGGTCCAAGAATACGAAGAAACGGCGAGGACCGTGTGCTCAAATTTTGGCCAAATGCTCGCCCGCGGCCAAGGCCAAACCATGCAGCCACCCCGCGGCCAACGCCAAGGCACAGGGCCACGCCGAGCTCCCTATCCTTCCCTCGGGAGTGCGGCCGGAGTGTGTGTTGTGTGTGCGTGAGAGTGTACGACCTGCCTTGGTCGCGAGCATATGCTGCATTTCGAGAAAGGCACGTGGCCAGCCCGAGGCCAAGGCCAAGGCCGAGGCATGCAGCCACCCCGTGGCCAAGGCCTAGCCACGCGTCCACCCCGCGGCCAAGGCCATGGCACCCAGCCAGCCCGCGGCCAAGGCCTAGGCACGCAGCCAGCCCGCGGCCAAGGCCTTGGCAAACAGCCACCCGGTGGCCAAGGCCTTGGCAAACAGCCACCCGTGTGGCCAATCTTGGCCAAGGCCATTTTGGCACCCAGCCACCCGTGGCCAAGGCCAAGGCCGTGTGCTGATACATGCCACGGATCTTGGCCAACTTCACGGCGTTTGCTTTCCGCGAAGAAATGGCAAAAATATTTTGGGGCCCTCATGCATTTTTCCTAGAAAAGGTCAAAATCCGCGACAGCACACGGTGGCCAAATCGGCGTCGGAAAAGGGAGTCGGTGAGGAGAAAACGATTTCACCTCGGTCGAACCTCGTTTCTTACGCCTTGGGGTTAAACGGGTGGGCGGATTCAGGCAAAACCGGGATGATACATGCCCTCAAATTGGTCCAAGAATGGGTAGAACTGGGGACCGTGGCTCTCAACCCCTTTTCACGGCGTAAACGAGGTTCGACCTCGACTGACTGCCTTGAAGAAATGGCAAAAATAATGCATCACCCTGCAAAATCCCATTTTCCGCCCGAAAAAAGGGCCAAAATCCGCAGCTATAGCACACGGATTGTTGCCAAATTTGCCGCGGGGTGGCTGCGTGCCAAGGCCTTGGCGCGGACTGGCACGCGTTTCAGGCCTTGGCGTCGGCTGGCTGGGTTTTGGCCTTGGCCGCGGGCTGGCTGGGTGCCTAGGCCTTGGCCTTGGCCGCGGGCGGCTCCGGCAAATGTAGCACATGCTCGGACCAAGGCAGGTCGCAACTTCACGACTCACAACACACACTCCGCCGCGCCGAGCCAAGGATCTTACCGTGGCCCTGTGCCTTGCGTTGGCCGGGTGCGAGCATTTGGCCAAAATGTGAGCACACGGTCCTCGCCGTTACTTCATATTCTTGGACCACAAACTGAGATCCACACCTACCTTCCACTGCTTTCTCCGGTTTTGCCTGAATCGGACGAGTTGGCCCACCTGTTTGGGCACCCGTTCGCTGCCGGTAAGATGGCCGTAAAACGAGTTTCGGAGCTCGGAATTGGATTCCGTTTTCTCCCGCCACCGACTCCCACCAAACCCGACGACGTCAGCCCAAAATCCCACGCCGCCCCCGAAACGCGAAATTTGGCCACAATCCGTGTGCTATAGCTCACAAATTTTGGCCTTTTCTGGCGGAAAAATGGACGCAGGGCCTCCCGCATTATTTTTGCCATTTCTTCGAGTGGAAAGCAGTACTTGCGCCGTGAGGAGGCCCCCGGCCCAGTTCTACCACAATCGGACCAATACGAGGGCACGTTTCGTCCCCTTTTCTCACCCCCGCACCCTCGGTAAATCGTCCGTAAAACGACGTTCGGACCTCGAAATCGACTCCCCTCTTTTCTGACGTTCGACTGTCGCACGTATCTAATGCATCACCCCAAAATCCCGCACCGCCCCGGAAACGCGAAAGTTGGCCAAGATCCGTGAGCGACAGCATACGGCCTTGGCCTTGGCCGCGGGGTGGCTGCGTGCCTAGGCCTTGGCCGCGGGTTGGCTGGGTGCCATGGCCTTGGCCGTGGCCACCGGGTGGCTGTGTGCCAAGGCCTTGGCCGCAGGGTGGCTGCGTGCCTAGGCCTTGGCCGCGGGCTGGCTGGGTGCCATGGCCTTGGCCGCGGGGTGGACGCGTGCCTAGGCCTTGGCCACGGGGTGGCTGCGTGCCTCGGCCTTGGCCTTGGCCGCGGGCTCGCTACGTGGCTTTCTCGAAATGCAGCACCTGCTCGCGACCAAGGCAGGTCGCACACTCTCACGCACACACAACACACACTCCGGCCGCGCTCCCGAGGCAAGGATAGGGAGCTCGAGCGTGGCCCTGTGCCTTGGCGTTAGCCGCGGGGTGGCTCCTTGGCTTGGCCTTGGCTGCGGCCGAGCATTTGGCCAAAATGTGAGCACAAGGTCCTCGCCGTTTCTTCGTATTCTTCGACCAAAAACTGAGATCCACACCTACCTTCCACTTCTTTCTCCGGTTTTGCCTGAATCGGACGAGTTGGCCCACCCGTTTGGGCACCCGTTTGCTGCCGGTAAGATGGCCGTAAAACGAGTTTCGGAGCTCGGAATTGGATTCTGTTTTCTCCCGCCACTGACTCCCACCAAACCCGACAACGCCAGCCCAAAATCCCACGCCGCCCTCGAAACGTGAAATTGGGCCACAATCCGTGTGCTATAGCTCGAATTTTGGCCTTTTCTGGCGGAAAAATGGGCGCAGGGCCTCCCGCATTATTTTTGCCATTTCTTCGAGCGGAAAGCAGTACTTGCGCCGTGAGGAGGCGCCCGGCCCAGTTCTACCACAATCGGACCAATTCGAGGGCACGTTTCGTCCCCTTTTCGCAGCCCCGCACCCTCGGTAAATCGGCCGTAAAACAAGGTTCGGACCTCGGAATCGACTCCCCTCTTTTCCAACACTCGACTGTCGCACGTATCTAAATCATCACCCCAAAATCCCGCACCGCCCCGGAAACGCGAAAGTTGGCCAAGATCCGTGAGCTACAGCACACGGCCTTGCCCTTGGCCGCGGGGTGGCTGCGTGCCATGGCCTTGGCCTTGGCCGCGGGGTGGCTGCGTGCCATGGCCTTGGCCTTGGCCGCGGGGTGGCTGCGTGCCGTGGCCTTGGCCTTGGCCTCGGGGTGGCTGCGTGCCAAGGCCTTGGCCGCGGGCTGGCTGGCCGTGGGTGGACGCGTGCCTTGGCCTTGGCCACGGGGTGGCTGCGTGCCTCGGCCTTGGACTTGGCCGCGGGCTGGCTCCGTGCCTTGCTCGAAATTCAGCACATGCTCGTGACCAAGGCAGGTCGCACACTCTCACGGACACACAACACACACTCCCGCCGCGCTCCCGATGCAAGGATAAGGAGCTCGAGCGTGGCCCTGTGCCTTGGCGTTGGCCATGGGGTGGCTGCGTGGCTTGGCCTTGGCCGCGGGTGAGCATTTGGCCAAAATGTGAGCACACAGTCCTCGCCGTTTCTTCGTATTCTTGGACCAAAAACTGAGATCCACACCTACCTTCCACTTCTTTCTCCGGTTTTGCCTGAATCGGACGAGTTGGCCCACCCATTTGGGCACCCGTTCGCTGCCGGTAAGATGGCCGTAAAACGAGTTTCGGAGCTCGGAATTGGATTCCGTTTTCTCCCGCCACCGACTCCCACCAAACCCGACGACGCCAGCCCAAAATCCCACGCCGCCCTCGAAAAGTGAAATTTGGCCACAATCCGTGTGCTATAGCTCACGGATTTTGGCCTTTTCTGGCGAAAAAATGGGCGCAGGGCCTCCCGCATTATTTTTGCCATTTCTTCGAGCGGAAAGCAGTACTTGCGCCGTGAGGAGGCCCCCGGCCCACTTCTACCACAATCGGACCAATTCGAGGGCACGTTTCGTCCCCTTTTCGCACCCCCAAACCCTCGGTAAATCAGCCTTAAAACGAGGTTCGGATCTCGAAATCGACTCCCCTCTTTTCCGACGTTCGACTGTCGCACGTATCTAATGCATCACCCCAAATTCTGGCACTGCCCCGGAAACGCGAAAGTTGGCCAAGATCCGTGAGCGACAGCACACGGCCTTGGCCTTGGCCGCGGGGTGGCTGTGTGCCTAGGCCTTGGCCGCGAGGTGGCTGGGTGCCATGGCCTTGGCCTCGGGGTGGCTGCGTGCCATGGCCTTGGCCTTGGCCACCTGGTGGCTGTGTGCCAAGGCCTTGGCCGCGGGCTGGCTGGGTGCCATCGCCTTGGCCGCAGGCTGGCTGGGTGCCATGGCCTTGGCCGCGGGGTGGCCGCGGGCTGCCTCCGTCCCTTGCTCGAAATGCAGCACATGCTCGCGACCAAGGCAGGTCGCACGCTCTCACGCACACACAACACACACTCGGGCCACGCTCCCGAGGCAAGGATAGGGAGCTCGAGCGTGGCCCTGTGCCTTGGCGTTGGCCGCGGGGTGGCTGCGTGGTTGGCCTTGGCCGCGGGCGAGCATTTGGCCAAAATGTGAGCACACGGTCCTCGCCGTTTCATTGTATTCTTGGACCAAGAACTGAGATCCACACCTACCTTCCACTTCTTTCTCCGGTTTTGCCTGAATCGGACGAGTTGGCCCACCCGTTTGGGCACCCGTTCGCTGCCGGTAAGATGGCCGTAAAACGAGTTTCGGAGCTCGGAATTGGATTCCGTTTTCTCCCGCCACCGACTCCCACCAAACCCGACGACGCCAGCCCAAAATCCCATGCCGCCCCCGAAACGCAAAATTTGGCCACAATCCGTGTGCTATAGCTCATGGATTTTGGCCTTTTCCGGGGGAAAAATGGGCGCAGGGCCTCCCGCATTATTTTTGCCATTTCTTCGAGCGGAAAGCAGTACTTGCGCCGTGAGGAGGCCCCCGGCCCAGTTCTACCACAATCGGACCAATTCGAGGGCACGTTTCGTCCCCTTTTCGCACCCCCGCACCCTCGGTAAATCGGCCGTAAAACAAGGTTCGGACCTCGGAATCGACTCCCCTCTTTTCCAACACTCGACTGTCGCACGTATCTAATGCATCACCCCAAAATCCCGCACCGCCCCGGAAACGCGAAAGTTGGCCAAGATCCGTGAGCTACAGCACACGGCCTTGGCCTTGGCCGCGGGGTGGCTGCGTGCCTAGGCCTTGGCCGCGGGGTGGCTGGGTGCCATGGCCTTGGCCTTGGCCACTGGGTGGCTGTGTGCCAAGGCCTTGGCCGCGGGCTGGCTGGGTGCCATGGCCTTGGCCGCGGGCTGGCTGGGTGCCATGGCCTTGGCCGCGGGGTGGACGCGTGCCTTGGCCTTGGCCATGGGGTGGCTGCGTGCCTCGGCCTTGGCCTTGGCCGCGGGCTGGCTACGTGCCTTTCTCGAAATGCAGCATATGCTCGCGACAAAGGCAGGTCGCACACTCTCACGCACACACAACACACACTCCGGCCGCTCTCCCGAGGCAAGGATAGGGAGCTCGAGCGTGGACCTGTGCCTTGGCGTTGGCCGCGGGGTGGCTGTGTGGCTTCGCCTTGGCCGCGGGCGAGCATTTGGCCAAAATGTGAGCACACGGTCCTCGCCGTTTCTTCGTATTCTTGGACCAAAAACTGAGATCCACACCTACCTTCCACTTCTTTCTCCAGTTTTGCCTGAATCGGACGAGTGTGCCCACCCGTTTGGGCACCCGTTCGCTGCCGGTAAGATGGCGGTAAAACGAGTTTCGGAGCTCGGAATTGGATTCAGGCAAAACCGGAGGAGGCCCAAACGGGTGGGCCAACTCGTCGGATTCAGGCAAAACCGGAGAAAGAAGTGGAAGGTAGGTGTGAGTCTCAGTTTTTGGTCCAAGAATACGAAGAAACGGCGAGGACCGTGTGCTCACATTTTGGCCAAATGCTCGCCTGCGGCCAAGGCCAAGCCACGCAGCCACCCCGCGGCCAACGCCAAGGCACAGGGCCGCGCTCGAGCTCCCTATCCTTGCCTCGGGAGCGCGGCCGGAGTGTGTGTTGTGTGTGCGTGAGAGTGTGCGACCTGCCTTGGTCGCGAGCATGTGCTACATTTTGAGCAAGGCACGGAGCCAGCCCGCGGCCAAGGCCAAGACCGAGGCACGCAGCCACCCCGTGGCCAAGGCCAAGGTACGAGTCCACCCCGCGGCCAATGCCATGGCACCCAGCCAGCCCGCGGCCAAGGCCTAGGCACGCAGCCATCCCGCGGCCAAGGCCTTGGCACGCAGCCACCCCGAGGCCAAGGCCAAGGCCATGGCACATAGCCACCCCGCGGCCAAGGCCAAGGCCATGGCACGCAGCCACCCCGCGGCCAATGCCAAGGATGTGTGCAGTAGCTCCCGGATTATGGCCAACTTTCGCGTTTCCGGGGCGGTGCGGGATTTTGGGGTGATGCATTAGATACGTGCGACAGTCGAGCGTTGGAAAAGAGGGGAGTCGATTTTGAGGTCCGAACCTCGTTTTACGGCTGATTTACCGAGGGTGCGGGGGTGCGAAAAGGGGACGAAATGTGCCCACGAATTGGTCCGATTGTGGTAGAACTGGGCCTGGGGCCTCCTCACGGCGCAAGTACTGTTTTCCGCTTGAAGAAATGGCGAAAATAATGCGGGAGGCCTGCAACCATTTTTCCCCCGGAAAAGGCCAAAATCCATTTTCGCGTTTCAGGGGCGTCATGGGATTTTGGGCTGGCATGGTCGGGTTTGGTGGGAGTCGGTGGCGGGAGAAAATGGAATCCAATTTCGAGCTCCGAAACACGTTTTACGGCCATCTTACCGGCAGAGAACGGGTGCCAAAACGGGTGGGCCAACTCCTCCGATTCAGGAAAAACCGGAGAAAGAAGTGGAAGGTAGGTGTGGATCTCAGTTTTTGGTCCAAGAATACGAAGAAACGGCGAGGACCGTGTGCTCACATTTTGGCCAAATGCTCGCCCGCGGCCAAGGCCAAGCCATGCAGCCACCCCTCGGCCAACGCCAAGGCACAGGGCCACGCTCGAGCTCCCTATCCTTGCCTTGGGAGCGCGGCCCGAGTGTGTGTTGTGTGTGCGTTAGAGTGTGCGACCTGCCTTGGTCGCGAGCATGTCCTGCATTTCGAGCATGGCACGGATCCAGCCCGCGGCCAAGGCCAAGGCCGAGGCACGCAGCCACCCCGTGTCCAAGGCCAAGGCACGGTCCACCCCCGTGGCCAAGGCCATGGCACACAGCCAGCCCGCGGCCAAGGCCATGGCACCCAGCCAGCCAGCGGCCAACGCCAAGGCCAAGGCCATGGCACGCAGCTACCCCGCGCCCAAGACCAAGGCCGTGTGCTGTAGCTCACGGATCTTCGCCAACTTTTGCATTTCCGGGGCGGTGCGAGATTTGGGGTGATGCATTAGATACGTGTGACAGTCAAGCGTCGGAAAAGAGGGGAGTCGATTTCGAGGTCCGAACCTCGTTTTACGGCCGATTTACGGAGTGTGCGTGGGTGCGAGAAGGGGACGAAAGGTGCCCTCGAATTGGTCTGATTGTGGTAGAACTGTGCCGGGGGCCTCCTCACGGCCCAAGTACTGCTTTCCGCGCGAAGAAATGGCAAAAATAATGCGGGAGGCGCTGCGCCCATTTTTCCGCCAGAAAAGGGCAAAATCCGTGAGCTATAGCACACGGATTGTCGCCAAATTTCGCGTTTCGGGGGCTGCGCGGGATTTTGGGCTGCCGTCGTCGGGTTTGTTGGGAGTCGGTGGCGGGAGAAAACGGAATCCAATTCCGAGCTCCGAAACTCGTTTTTCGGCCATCTTACCGGCAGCGAACGGGTGCCCAAACGGGTGGGCCAACTCGTCCGATTCAGGCAAAACCGGAGAAAGAAGTGGAATGTAGGTGTGGATCTCAGTTTTTGGTCCAAGAATACGAAGAAACAGCGAGGACCGTGTGCTCACATTTTGGCCAAATGCTTGCCCGCGGCCAAGGCCAAGCCACGCAGCCACCCCGCGGCCAACGCCAAGGCACAGGGGCACACTCGAGCTCCCTATCCTTGCCTCGAGAGCGCGGCCGGAGTGTGTGTTGTGTGTGCGTGAGAGTGTGCGACCTGCCTTGGTCACGAGCATGTGCTGCATTTCGAGCAAGGCACGAAGCCAGCCCACGGCCAAGGCCGAGGCACGCAGCCACCCCGCGGCCAAGGCAAAGGCCGTGTGCTGTCGCTCACGGATTTTGGGGTGATGCATTAGATACGTGCGACAGTCGAACGTCGGAAAAGAGGGGAGTCGATTTCGAGGTCCGAACCTCGTTTTACGGCCGATTTACCGAGGGTGCGGGGGTGCGAAAAGGGGACAAAACGTGCCCTCGAATTGGTCCGATTGTGGTAGAACTGGGCTGGGGGCCTCCTCACGCCGCCCCCGAAACGCGAAATTTGGCGACAATCCGTGTGCTATAGCTCACGGATTTTGGCCTTTTCCGGGGGAAAAATTGGCGCAGGGCCTCCCGCATTATTTTCGCCATTTCTTCGAGCAGAAAACTGTACTTACGCCGTGCGGAGGCCCCCGGCCCAGTTCTACCACAATCGGACCAATTCGCGTGCACGTTTCGTCCCCTTTTCGCACCCCCGCACCCTCGGTAAATCGGCCGTAAAATGAGGTTCGGACCTCGAAATCGACTCCCCACTTTTCCAACGCTCGACTGTCGTACGTATCTAATGCATCACCCCAAAATCCCGCACCGCCCCGGAAACGCAAAAGTTGGCCAAGATCCGTGAGCTACAGCACACGGCCTTGGCCTTGGCCGCGGGGTGGCTGCGTGCCGTGGCCTTGGCCTTGGCCGCGGGGTGGCTGCGTGCCTTGGCCTTGGCCGCGGGCTGGCTGGGTGCCATGGCCTTGGCCGCGGGCTGGCTCCGTGCCTTGCTCGAAATGCAGCACATGCTCGCGACCAAGGCAGGTCACACACTCTCACGCACACACAACACACACTCGGGCCGCGCTCCCGAGGCAAGGATAGGGAGCTCGAGCGTGGCCCTGTGCCTTGGCGTTGGCAGCGGGGTGGCTGCGTTGCTTGGCCTTGGCCGCGGGCGAGCATTTGGCCAAAATGTGAGCACACGGTCCTCGCCGTTTCTTCGTATTCTTGGACCAAAAACTGTGATCCACACCTACCTTCCACTTCTTTCTCCGGTTTTGCCTGAATCGGACGAGTTGGCCCACCCGTTTGGGCACCCGTTCGCTGCCGGTAAGATGGCCGTAAAATGACTTTCGGAGATCGGAATTGGATTCCATTTTCTCCCACCACCGACTCCCACCAAACCTGACCACGCCAGCAAAAATCCCACGCCGCCCCCGAAACGGGAAATTTGGCCACAATCCGTGTGCTATAGCTCACGGATTTTGGCCCTTTCTGGCGGAAAAATGGGAGCAGGCCTCCCGCATTATTTTTGCCATTTCTTCGAGCGGAAAGCAGTACTTTCGCCGTGAGGAAGCCCCCGGCCCAGTACTACCACAATCGGACCAATTCGAGGGCACGTTTCATCCCCTTTTCGCACCCCCGCACCCTCGGTAAATTGGCCGTAAAACGAGGTTTGGACCTCGAAATCGACTCCCCTCTTTTCCGACGTTCGACTGTCGCACGTATCTAATGCATCACCCCAAAATCCCGCACCGCGCCGGAAAAGCGAAAGTAGGCGGGCTGCGTGCCTAGGCCTTGCCCACGGGGTGGCTGCGTGCCTCGGCCTTGGTCTTGGCCGCGGGCTGGCTACGTGCCTTTCTCGAAATGCAGCATATGCTCGCGACCAAGGCAGGTCGCACACTCTCACGCACACACAACACACACTCCGGCCGCGCTCCCGAGGCAAGGATAGGGAGCTCGAGCGTGGCCCTGTGCCTTGGCGTTGGCCGCCGGGTGGCTGCATGGCTTGGCCTTGGCCGCGGGCGAGCATTTGGCCAAAATGTGAGCACACGGTCCTCGCCGTTTCTTCGTATTCTTGGACCAAAAACTGAGATCCACACCTACCTTCCACTTCTTTCTCCGGTTTTGCCTGAATCGGACGAGTTGGCCCACCCGTTTGGGCACCCGTTCGCTGCCGGTAAGATGGCAGTAAAACGTGTTTCGGAGCTCGGAATTGGATTCCGTTTTCTCCCGCCACCGACTCCCACCAAACCCGATGACGCCAGCCCAAAATCCCACGCCGCCCCCGAAACGCGAAATTTGGCCACAATCCGTGTGCTATAGCTCACGGCTTTCGGCCTTTTCTGGCGGAAAAATGGGCGCAGGGCCTCCCGCATTATTTTTGCCATTTCTTCAAGCGGAAAGCAGTACTTACGCCGTGAGGAGGCCCCCGGCCCAGTTCTACCACAATCGGACCAATTCGAGGGCACGTATCATCCCCTTTTCGCACCACCGCACCCTCGGTAAATCGGCCGTAAAACGAGGTTCGGACCTCGAAATCGACTCCCCTGTTTTCCGACGTTCGACTGTTGCACGTATCTAATGCATCACCCAAAATCCCGCACCGCCCCGGAAACGCGAAAGTTGGCCAAGATCCGTGAGCGACAGCACACAGCCTTGGCCTTGGCCGCGGGCTGGCTACGTGCCTTTCTCGAAATGTAGCATATGCTCGCGACCAAGGCAGGTCGCACACTCTCACGCACACACAACACACACTCCGGCCGCGCTCCCGAGGCAAGGATAGGGAGCTCGAGCGTGGCCCTGTGCCTTGGCGTTGGCCGCGGGGTGGCTGCGTGGCTTGGCCTTGGCCGCGGGCGAGCATTTGGCCAAAATGTGAGCACATGGTCCTCGCCGTTTCTTCGTACTCTTGGACCAAAAACTGAGATCCACACCTACCTACCACTTCTTTCTCCGGTTTTGCCTGAATCGGACGAGTTGGCCCACCCGTTTGGGCACCCGTTCGCTGCCGGTAAGATGGCCGTAAAACGAGTTTCGGAGCTCGGAATTGGATTCCTTTTTGTCCCGCCACCGACTCCCACCAAACCCGACCACGCCAGCCCAAAATCCCACGCCGCCCCCGAAACGCGAAATTTGGCCATAATCCGTGTGCTATAGCTCACGGATTTTGGCCTTTTCCCCCCTTTTCCAACGCTCGACTGTCATGCGTATCTATTGCATCACCCCAAAATCCCGCACCGCCTCGGAAACGCGAAAGTTGGCCAAGATCCGTGAGCGACAGCACACGGCCTCGGCTTTGGCCGCGGGGTGGCTGCGTGCCTCGGCCGCGGGCTGGCTACGTGCCTTTCTCGAAATGTAGCATATGCTCGCGACCAAGGTAGGTCGCTGTTGTGCAAATTTTATTGAACTCGCAAGTGCACGAATCTATTGTAGAATAGATTAATGGTGACGAGTGTCGATCCCACGAGGAGGTGGATTTTAATTATGTGTAGAATTAATTTTCTGAGTTGGTGGTTGGATTTATAATGACAATTATGTAGGCAATGTATTAATTTGAATTAAAGCTGTAGGAATAAACTATTAAAATAAAATGCTTGGATCTCCGGATCTGTCTCAACATGTACCATCGGCTTAATATTCATTATTAGTACCAATTAAATCATGAAGGGGGAACTTCCACTCATCATGAACCACACTGTAATAGATATGGTGCTAAGGGCTTCCCGTGCCAAATAGTAATAACCTTGCCTAGGGAGGCGGTTATTCCAGCCGATATCCAGACAAGATTATTACTATCTGTCTACGAAAAGTCAAAACAACCACATAAATTAAAGGGGAAGGAAAAGTAAATTTACCAAATTAAGCCCATGGAGCATGTTGAGACTTCACCTTCAACCCAAGCTTGAAAGGAAATTAGCCACTCATATTTGAACTAGGGGTAAAATGGGAATTTTATTAAAATACGTAGAAAATACAAGATGGAGATGGAATTACAGAAAATGGAGTCCAAAAATGGATTCAGGGGTGTCAAATTAGGGGAGCCCCTTTTATAGATAAACTGAGTAAATCATGGCCATCGGATTAAAACAATTTGGGCGCTCGAGATTGCGCCACGTGGCAAGTTCCTATTGGATGGAACACATCATCGTGGGGCTGTTATTCTGTGTATATGCATGTACCGTACACGTTTTTTCGATCCACTAATATTCTGCCCACGTCACCGTCAACATTTTAGGTTCAATAGGATCATGACACGTCATAAGTCAACGCCACAACAAAAGTCAATGCCACATAAGCTGTCAATTCCACATCATTCGTCCAATCAAATGCAGCCACTTAATCTTATAGTGCCACGTCATCGCATGCGTGCCACGTCAAAGCATACGATGCTGATGAACAAAGATCGTGAACAGTTAGTCGTCGCATACGATCGTATATATCAACCGTACCGTATGTGTGAACAGTACCGTATATGTGAACAGTACCATTTTTCTTTTTATGCTCCTCCTAAGGTTTTCGACTGTCCTGAGTTCAAAAGTGCTGTCCGTTTTTCCATCTGATCTCTCGTTTATTGTGAAATGACCATGATATCCCCTAAAATACATAAAATACTTAATTAAAATAAAACATACATAACTAAATTACAAGGGACTTAAAGACATAAAAATAGGGATGTTAGTAAGACTTGGAGTGTAAAATGATGATTTTCTCCATTATAAATACACACTTTCTAGTACTCAACACACCCCCCAACCAGCTTGTTGCTAGTCCCTAGCAATTTAAGCGAAAACAAAACTGAAACAAATATTTTTTTTTTTTTTTTTTATACTGTGATATTTATTCAATCAGACTAATGATAACAATCAAATAAAAGTATAAGCATTATCTACAGTCTAAAGAAATATCATTCCCACATCAACTCTCCACATGAATCAGTTTAGAAAACTTTGTCACAACTTTAGTAATCGAGTCACTTTTAAGAATGACATGCAAACCCCAAAATCTCACTGGTAGTAGTAATACGCTCACAAAGAAATTAAACCCAAAAATAATCACTCCAGTGAATAGTAACTTGAGTGAAAATAATAAAGAAATAATATCACACACTCTCACCAAGGTGACAAAAATATGCCCTCAGCTTAGAAATAGTACGATTTTAATGCTAATCAAACCAATACATTCATCATCTTTTTTTTTTTTTTTTTTAGTATGCATTGCCACATCTTTTCAACCCATATAACTAGTTTCTATTTCAGACTATAGTTCCCTAAAATCAAGAAGGACTTTTATTAGGACGTAACGTAGGCTAGGGACGTGGCTAACAAAGAAAGGATAATAGGAAAAACAAAATATATGTTTGAAAAATAGAGAACTTTGGAGATTGTAAGGTGCTTTTCACTTGATTTTTTTTTTTTTTTTTTGTAAACATTTGTTTTTCTTTTGTTTCTTTTTCTCTTTTTTTTTTTTTTGTTTTTAGCACCTTTTTTTTTTTATGCAAAATTATCTCTATTTTCAAACATAAATGGGTGGTGAGAAATACAAAATATAAGGTGATACTCCACATTGGAGTGGGACAAGATAATAGGTTGCCAAAGAAAAAGTCTTTATTTTTACTTTATTATTATTATTATTATTATTTTTTAAGGCTCAAAGGGGTTAACTATGGATACATATTAATAGGGTTGGCTAGAAAGGCTCAAACGGACCAAAGATGGCCTTTCTGTCATCTTTTAGGGTTCTAAATAATCTTCCATATCTACTAGTTAGATAGATCTTCAGATGTGGCAACACACACTTTTGTTTTTTTTTCTTTTTTTTTTTTTTTTTTTTTTTTTTAATGTATAAAGCAATAAACTACTAAGCTGAATGAAGAATGGGCAAAAATGGTTACTCTCCAAGAAAAATAACAGGCTCAAAAACTCACTTGGAAATTATTATGACATGTGCATTCTTTCAAGCAACTTAAATTTGTTTCCAACATCAACATGTAAAGTAACAAACATGGTGTAACATAACTAAAGACCAAAGATAATACAAATACTAAAATTTGAAAGTTATCATGTCATCTAATTATGAAAATATCACACAAAATTTCTTTTTTTTTTTTTTTTTTTTTTTTTATAGTAAGAAGATGCGTTTCTAGAGTTACTACACTCCATATTCAGCCATCTTCGACTCAAAAATTTAGCCACAGTTAGTTTCTACAATACAAAATAGTAAAAACTACACCAAGATTGAGATATTCCACAATTGTCAACTATTCCCTCCCCCCAACCAGAACGAAACATTGTCCTCAATGTTGAAAGAAAATAGGGTTTAGAAGACATCACCTGAATGCTGTATCACAGAAGAAAATATTTACAAGCGGAGAGTTAAATCTAATTTGCACTTTTTACTACGGCCATCAAGTTACCATCATTAGTTGGCCATTCCAACACGAGGGTCTTGGGATCCGCTCTAGTCTATAAGCTTGTAACAGATCAATTAACTCGTTAGCAGTATGAGCACAAATAAAGATTTTTTTCGCTGTGAAAGGGATGAAATGGTTTTTTATTGCATGGTTAAGAAATGCGATGAAGCCATCATAAAAGTTATTGACATTTAACAAACCGATGGGTTTCTGATGAATGTTCAGATGGGCCCAAGATGCTAATGTGATTAGTGCCTCTAGAGTTGCAAGATCTCCTGGTAGGAAAATAAAAGCATCAGCATGATTTAGCATTTCAGTTATTCTTTCTTGCATACCTGAGACAACTAACTCTTCTCCAGTTGGTGAGTCAGACATACAGGCCAACGGTTTGAGGCTTCTTGGGATGATGCCTAACACTTGGCTCCCTCTGAGATAAACAGCTTCTGAGACTAGTTTTGATAACCCTCGGTCACCTCCTCCATAAATCAGATGCAAATTTCTTTCTGCTATGCGTTGACCAAGATCGATGGTTGCCTCAACGAACTCTTTATGTTTGCCATAGTTAAATCCAGAGAGCACACAAATGTTCTTGAATTGTTTATTGGGAGTAGCTGCCATTGGGATGCTTCTCAAAAACAATTTGTGAGTCTAAAAGAAAATGATCATATTTCAAGGATCTTGGTGACAATGATTTACAGCTGTATAGGAGGTAGCATGTCTATGTCAATTAACGCGTAAAGCACATGGCTCGAGAGTCAAAAAGAAAATAGTAAAAGAAAAAGCACTCAATTATTAAAGACAATAATGCAATTGATAAAACAACAGTGAGATAAAACAACAGTAAAATAAAACAACAGTAAAAGGATATTTACAGGTAGTTGTGATTGTGGCTCACATCTTCCTCTGGTTTTACGTCCAGAAACGGCTTGAACGCCCTCTATGGGTCGAGGATAGGCTTCCCATCCAGTTTTCTTATAAACTGGCAAACAGGGTCGTTTATAGTCAGATTCCCAAGACTATATCGGACACGTTCTTTCTGAAATAATGGCCATAACTGGAGAATTGCTGTTTGTACGTATCCACTGGGATGCGTTTCAAGAGACAAAAGGATATCATCCAATGACTCTTTATTCAAGCCATCCCTAATGAATTGAATCTTATCTTCCCTATTATCAGACATCATTCCTAAAGAACAAGGATTTTTATCGCATTTCATCCTGGCACACTTATGACAATTAACATGAAGTTTTTCAGCTCTTCGTTTTCTCGAGTAATTTCCTTTACCACAACCAGGCATGTATGCAATAAATTTAGGAGGTAACTCACCTGCCAAACGTACCTTGGCCTCGATTAACCAACGGATGTCAGCAGGGACGTTATTTCTCATAAGCAATCGCATGCGTTCGGACCGAGCTTTATAGATCGTAAGGAGGGCATTCTGAGGAAGTGAAGGAAATCGCTTGTGAAGCTTTGCTAGAATCACGTTTCTGTCCATACCTTCTTCTCAGAATATTAGTTATTATGGGAAACTAAAGTAACCGACTTTGATTGTCACGGAGTACCGTTATCCGCCACTTAACCGGGGAAAATAAATCAAAACACACTAAACAAAGAAAATCAAAACACACTAAATAAAGAAAATCAAATCTGTAAAATCAAATCAAACATTAAAGTGAACAAAATAAGAAAACACACAATAAAAAGAAAAATGAACTTACATTCGTCCTCTTATTGAGTTAACCTCAAGCTCTAATTGGAAGTTATATATCCCATCTTCTATTCCTCTGAGTTGTCTTTCTAGATCTTCAACCTGGGATACCAACTCTGGAGGTTGTAGCTTCCAAATACGATGTGTTTTGTAAAATCGTATCTGGCTTCTCAGATGAGATCGTATACATTGAAGTTGTCTGAGATGTTTCAAGAGGATCTGTCTAATTGAGGCATACATAATTAGAAGTGATAAAAGAAAATTGAATGATTAAATAAACACACTTTCACACAAATTTAAATCACCGAAAAGAAGAAATAAATAAGAAAAAGTCTCAATTCAAGTTTGACGGGTCACTCAAATCGATTTCGGTGTCATTTTCATGTGGTTGGTACTCTAGATATGACTTTAATCTTTGACCATTAACCTTAAAAGTTACACCGTTCTTTGGATCCTTAATTTCAATTGCTCCATGTGGAAAAACAGTATGAACTATAAAGGGACCAGTCCATCGAGAGCGCAACTTACCTGGGAATAGGTGCAAGCGAGAATTGAATAAAAGTACTTTCTGACCTGGTGTGAAAGATCTTCTCATAATGTGCTTGTCATGAAAGACTTTCATTCGCTGTTTGTAAATTTTGGCATTTTCGTATGCATCATTACGAATTTCTTCAAGTTCTGCCAGCTGTAATCTTCTTTCTGAGCTAGCTTGCTGCATATCAAAGTTGAATTTCTTAATGGCCCAGTATGCACGATGCTCGAGTTCCACAGGTAGGTGGCAAGCTTTTCCATATACTAGCCTATAGGGTGACATCCCAATCGGAGTCTTGAAAGCTGTTCTATATGCCCATAATGCATCATCCAGTCTTAATGACCAATCTTTTCTGTCTGGTCTCACCGTTTTTTCTAATATGTGCTTTATCTCTCGATTGGAGATCTCAACTTGGCCACTGGTTTGCGGATGATATGGGGTCGTCACTTTGTGAGTAATGGAATACTTTGTCAAAAGAGCTTTGAATGATTTGTTACAAAAGTGGGCTCCACCATCACTGATTATCGCTCGAGGGAATCCAAAGCGTGAAACAATGTTGCTTTTCAAAAATCTGATCACCACCTTGTGATCATTGGTTCTACACGAAACTGCTTCTACCCATTTCGATACGTAGTCAACAGCGACCAATATGTATTGATGACCAAAAGAAGGGGGAAAGGGTCCCATGAAGTCGATACCCCATACGTCAAAAATCTCAACCACTAAAATTGGGTTTAGTGGCATCATGTTCCTTCGTGTAATGCTCCCCATTCGTTGACACCTATCACATGAAGAACAAAAAATGTAAGTATCTCGAAATATAGTTGGCCAATAGAAACCACATTGTAATATTTTAGTAGCTGTTTTCTTAGCACTGAAATGGCCTCCACACGCTTGTTCATGGCAGAATGAAATGATATTTTGAAATTCATTTTCTGGGACACATCGTCTGATAATTTGATCTGCACAATACTTGAACAGATAGGGGTCATCCCAGAAGAAATTCTTTATTTCTGCAAAAAATTTGGCCTTGTCCTGCTTAGTCCAATGCTCCGGAAGTTTACCTGTAACAAGATAGTTAACTATATCAGCATACCATGGTAATACTTCCACACTCATTAGTTGTTCATCTGGAAATGATTCATTTAATGGAAATGGTTCTGTAATTGTATCAAAATTTAGACGAGACAGATGGTCTGCAACAACATTTTCTGTGCCCTTCTTATCCTTGATTTCAAAGTCAAATTCCTGCAAAAGTAACACCCAACGAATTAGTCTAGCTTTTGTATCTTTCTTTGTGAGAAGATATTTAAGAGCGATGATCTGTGAAAACAATTATTTTACAACCAATAAGATAAGATCGAAATTTCTCTAATGCAAACACCACTGCTAGCATTTCTTTTTCAGTGGTTGAATAGTTCAACTGTGCATCATTTAATGTCATACTAGCATAGTAAATGACATGGGGAATTCGATCAACTCTTTGTCCTAATACTGCTCCTACTGCATAATCAGATGCATCACACATAAGCTCAAATGGTAAGTTCCAGTTTGGAGGTTGAATGATGGGTGATGATGTTAACAACTGCTTAAGCTTCTTAAATGCCACAAGACAGGAATCATTAAAGACAAAAGGTACATCTTTAGCAAGTAAATTGCATAAAGGTCTAGAAACTTTGCTAAAATCTTTAATGAAACGCTGTAAAAACCCGCATGCCCAAGGAAAGATCTTACTTCTCTAACTGTTTTAGGTGGAGAAAGATTGGAAATAAGATCCACCTTGGCCTTATCAACCTCAATACCTTCGCTCGAAATGATGTGACCGAGAACAATACCATGTTTTACCATAAAATGGCATTTCTCCCAATTTAGGACCAAATTCTTCTCTATGCATCTCTGCAGAACTAGCGTTAGATGATGTAAACATTGATCAAATGAATCACCAAAAACAGAAAAATCATCCATAAAGACTTCAAGGAATCGTTCAACCATATCAGAAAGATGCTTAACATGCATCGTTGAAATGTAGCAGGTGCATTACATAATCCAAATGGCATTCTCCTATATATGCAAAAGTGCCAAAAGGGCAAGTGAAAGTGGTTTTCTCTTGATCTTTTGGTGCTATGGGAATCTGATTATATCCTGAGTAACCATCTAGAAAGCAATAAAATTCATGACCTGCTAATCTATCAAGCATTTGATCAATAAATGGTAGAGGAAAATGATCTTTACGTGTGACAGAATTCAACTTTCTATAATCAATGCATACACGCCATCCTGTAGTTACTCTAGTAGGTATTAATTCATTATCAGCATTGGTAACTACTGTGACTCCTGACTTTTTGGGGACAACTTGCACAGGACTGACCCATGAACTATCAGAAATAGGGTAAATGATACCTGCGTCTAATAGTTTAAGGACTTCAGTTCTAACTACTTCTTTCATGTTAGGGTTTAACCGACGTTGCATTTCCCTGGTAGGTTTAGCACTTTCATCAAGGTGAATGTAATGCATACAGTCCACTGGGTTTATACCTTTTATGTCGGCTATGGTCCATCCTAATGCTCCTTTGTGCACTTTCAAAACTTCCAACAACTTACCTTTTTGTTCTTCATTCAGGGATGATGAAATGATTACTGGTAGAGTGCTTTCTTCTCCCAAAAATGCATATTCCAAAGTGTCGGGTAATGGCTTGAGCTCGAGTTTTGGTGGTGATTCTGATGACGTACTGAGTTTCTTCTCTGATGGTGCTAGTTGTTCCACTCTTGACTTCCATTTGTTAATGTCCATGGATGGTGCTGAATCAAGTAAGGCGTTAACCTCATCTATTGATCTGTCAATATCAAAATTCAAACCAAAGTGAGTTAAACATGTTTGTAAAGGGTCATCACTAAGATTTGAAAGAAAAGTATTATCAACTAATTCTTCGATTAAATCCACATCAACAATTTCATCATCTGCATTGGGAGGTTGTTTGGCGATGTTGAAGATATTTAGTTCCATCGTCATATTGCCAAAAGACAACTGCATATTTCCAGTCCTGCATTGAATGTGAGCATCGGCAGTTGCCAAGAAAGGTCGTCCTAGGATAATAGGGATCTGCTTCCTTGAATCCTGGACTAGTTGAGTGTCAATTACAATGAAATCAACAGGAAAATAAAACTTATCTACCTGTATAAGCACGTCCTCCACAATACCACGAGGTTTTTTCATGGATCGATCGCAGTTCGTAACACCACTGGAGTTGGGTGTAATTCTCCCAGTCCAAGTGTCACAAATACTGAGTAAGGCAACAGATTTACACTAGCTCCTAAGTCCAACAAAGCATTCTCAATTGTGTGGTTCCCTATACTACATGAGATAGTGGGGGAGCCTGGGTCTTTGTATTTTAGAGGAAGTTTGTGTTGGAGTATAGAACTCACGTTTTCTGTTAAAAATGCTTTCTTTTGAACATGAATGTTTCTCTTTTTAGTACAAAGGTCTTTAAGAAACTTGGCATAAGATGGCACTTGTTTTATAGCATCAAGCAAAGGGATGTTAACACTTACCTGTTTAAAGATTTCAAAAATCTCACTTGTAGATTTTCTGTAATTCCATCTCCATCTTGTATTTTCTACGTATTTTAATAAAATTCCCATTTTACCCCTAGTTCAAATATGAGTGGCTAATTTCCTTTCAAGCTTGGATCTCCGGATCTGTCTCAACATGTACCATCGGCTTAATATTCATTATTAGTACCAATTAAATCATGAAGGGGGAACTTCCACTCATCATGAACCACACTGTAATAGATATGGTGCTAAGGGCTTCCCGTGCCAAATAGTAATAACCTTGCCTAGGGAGGCGGTTATTCCGTAGATATCCGGACAAGATTATTACTATCCGTCACGAAAAGTCAAAACAACCAAATAAATTAACGGGGAAGGAAAAGTAAATTTACCAAATTAAGCCCATGGAGCATGTTGAGACTTCACCTTCAACCCAAGCTTGAAAGGAAATTAGCCACTCATATTTGAACTAGGGGTAAAATGGGAATTTTATTAAAATACGTAGAAAATACAAGATGGAGATGGAATTACAGAAAATGGAGTCCAAAAATGGATTCAGGGGTGTCAAATTGGGGGAGCCCCTTTTATAGATAAACCGAGTAAATCATAGGCATCGGATTAAAACAATTTGGACGCTCAAGATTGCGCCACGTGGCAAGTTCCTATTGGATGGAACACATCATCAGGGCTGTTATTCTGTGTATATGCATGTACCGTACACACGTTTTTTCGATCCACTAATATTCTGCCACGTCACCGGTCAACATTTTTGGTCCAATAGGATCATGACACGTCATCAGTCAACGCCACATCATCAGTCAATGCCACATAAGCGGTCAATGCCACATCATTCGTCCAATCAAATGCCGCCACGTCATCGTATAGTGCCACGTCATCGTACAGTGCCACGTCAGCATACAGTACAGTGAACAGTGCCGTGAATAAATGTCGTCGTATGCGATCGTATATATCAACCGTACCGTATGTGTGAACAGTACCGTATATGTGAACAGTACCATTTTTTTTTATGCTCCTCCTAAGGTTTTCGACTGTCCTGAGTTCAAAAGTGCTGTCCGTTTTTCCATCTGATCTCTCGTTTATTGTGAAATGACCATGATATCCCCTAAAATACATAAAATACTTAATTAAAATAAAACATACATAACTAAATTACAAGGGACTTAAAGACATAAAAATAGGGATGTTAGTAAGACTTGGAGTGTAAAATGATGATTTTCTCCATTATAAATACACACTTTCTAGTACTCAACAGTCGCACACTCTCACGCAGAAGCAACACACACTCCGGCCGCGCTCCCGAGGCAAGGATAGGGAGCTCGAGCATGGCCCTGTGCCTTGGCGTTGGCCGCGGGGTGGCTGCGTGGCTTGGCCTTGGCAGCGGGCGAGCATTTGGCCAAAATGTGAGCACACGGTCCTCGTGGTGGCTGTGTGCCAAGGCCTTGGCGTTGGCCACCGGGTGGGAGCGTGCCTCGGCCTTGGCCTTGGCCGCGGGCTGGCTCCGTGCCTTGCTCGAAATGATGCACATGCTCGCGACCAAGGCAGGTCGCACACTCTCACGCACACACAACACACACTCCGGCCGCGCTCCCGAGGCAAGGATAGGGAGCTCGAGCGTGGCCCTGTGCCTTGGCGTTGGCCGCGGGGTGGCTGCGTGGCTTGGCCTTGGCCGCGGGCGAGCATTTGGCCAAAATGTGAGCAAACGGTCCTCGCAGTTTCTTCGTATTCTTGGACCAAAAACTGAGATCCACAGCTACCTTCCACTTCTTTCTCAGGTTTTACCCGAATCGGACGAGTTTGCCCACCCGTTCGGGCACCCGTTCGCTGCCGGTAAGATGGCCGTAAAACGAGTTTCGGAGCTCGGAATTGGATTCCGTTTTCTCCTGCCACCGACTCCCACCAAACCCGACCACGCCAGCCCAAAATCCCACGCCTTCCCCCAAACGCGAAATTTGGCCGCAATCCGTGTGCTATAGCTCACGGATTTTGGCCTTTTTTGGTGGAAAAATGGGCGCAGGGCCTCCCGTATTATTTTTGCCATTTCTTCAAGCGGAGAGCAGTACTTGCGCCGCGAGGAGGGCACGTTTCGTCCCCTTTGCGCACCCCCACACCCTCGGTAAATGGGCCGTAAAACGAGGTTCGGACCTCGAAATCGACTCCCCTCTTTTCCAACGCTTGACTGTTACACTTATCTAATGCATCACCCCAAAATGCCGCACCGCCCCGGAAACATGAAAGTTGGCCAAGAGCCGTGAGCTACAGCACACGGCCTTGGCCTTGGCCGCGCTCCCGGGACAAGGATAGGGAGCTCGAGCGTGGCCCTGTGCCTTGGCCTTGGTCGCGGGGTGGCCGCGTGCCTTGGCCTTGGCCTTGGCCGCGGGCGAGCATTTGGCCAGAATGTCAGGTCGCGGTCCTCGCGGTTGCTTCGCATTCTTGGACAAAAAACTGAGATCCGCACCTACCTTCCACTTCTTTCTCCGGTTTTGCCTGAATCGGACGAGTTGGCCCACCCGTTTGGGAACCCGTTCTCTGGCGGTAAAATGGCCGTAACACGAGTTTCGGAGCTCGGAATTGGATTCCATTTTCTCCCGCCACCGACTCCCACCAAACCCGACCACGCCAGCCAAAAATCCCTCGCCGCCCCCGAAACACGAAATTTGGCCGCAATCCGTGTGCTATATAGCTCACGGATTTTGGCCTTTTCGGGCGGAAAAATGGGTGCAGGGCCTCCCGCATTATTTTTGCCCGTTCTTCGAACGGAAAACATTACTAGCACCGTGAGGAGGCCACCGGCCCAGTCCTACCACAACCGGACCAATTCGCGGGCACGTTTCGTCCCCTTTTCGCACCCCCGCACGTTCGGTAAATCAGCCGTAAAACGAGGTTCGGACCTCGGAATCGACTCCCGTCTTCTGCGATGTTCGACTGCCGCACGTATTAAGTGCATCACCCCAAAATCCTGCACCGCCCCGGAAACGCGAAAGTTGGCCAAGATCCGTGAGCTACAGCACACGGCCTTGGCCACGGGGTGGCTGCGTGCCTAGGCCTTGGCAGCGGCGTGGCTGGGTGCCATGGCCTTGGCCTTGGCCACGGGGTGGCTGCGTGCCTTGGCCTTGGCCGCGGGGTGGCTGCGTGCCTTGGCCTTGGCCGCGGGCTGGCTGCGTGCCTTGCTCGACATGCAGCACATGCTCGCGACCAAGGCACGTCGCACACTCTCGCACACACACAACACACACTTGGGCCGCGCTCTCGGGGCAAGGATAGGGAGCTCGAGCGTGGGCCTGTGCCTTGGCCTTGGCCGCGGGGTGGCCGCGTGCCTTGGCCTTGGCCGTGGCCGCGGGCGAGCATTTGGCCAAAATGTGAGCACACGGTCCTCGCCGTTGCTTCGTATTCTTGGACCAAAAACTGAGATCCACACCTACCTTCCACTTCTTTCTCCGGTTTTGCCTGAATCGGACGAGTTGACCCACCCGTTTGGGCACCCGTTCTTGGAATTGGATTCCGTTTTCTCCCGCCACCGACTCCCACCAAACCCGACAACGCCAGCCAAAAATACCACGCCGCCCCAGAAACGCGAAATTTGGCCAAAATCCGTGTGCTATAGCTCACGGATTTTGGCCTTTTCGGGTGGAAAATGCGAAAGTTGGCCAAGTAGCTCATTGCCTTGGCCGCGGGGTGGCTGCGTGCCTAGGCCATGGCCGCGGGGTGGCTGCGTGCCTAGGCCTTGGCCGCGGGGTGGCTGCTTGCCTTGCTCGAAATGCAGCACATGCTCGCGACCGAGGCACGTCGCAAACTCTCGCACACACACAACGCACACTTGGCCCGCGCTCCTGGGGCAAGGATAGGGAGCTCGAGCATGGCCCTGTGCCTTCGCCTTAGCCGCGGGGTGGCCGCGTGCCTTGGCCTTAGCCACGGGGTGGCTGCGTGCCTAGGCCTTGGCCGCGGGGTGGCTGGGTGCCATGGCCTTGGCCTTGGCCGCGGGGTGGCTGCGTGCCTTGGCCTTGGCCTTGGCCACGGGGTGGCTGCGTGCCTTGGCCTTGGCCGCGGGCTGGCTGCGTGCCTTGCTCGAAATGCAGCACATGCTCGCGACCGAGGCACGTCGCACACTCTCGCACACACACAACACACACTTGGACCGCGCTCCTGGGGCAAGGATAGGGAGCTCGATTATGGCCCTGTGCCTTGGCCTTAGCCGCGGGGTGGCCGTGTGCCTTGGCCTTGGCCACGGGGTGGCTGCGTGCCTAGGCCTTGGCCGCGGGCTGGCTGCGTGCCTTGGCCTTGGCCGCGGCGTGGCTGGGTGCCATGGTCTTGGCCTTGGCCACGGGGTGGCTGCGTGCCTAGGCCTTGGCCGCGGGGTGGCTGGGTGCCATGGCCTTGGCCTTGGCCGCGTGCCTATGCCTTGTCCGCGGGGTGGCTGGGTGCCATGGCCTTGGCCTTGGCCGCGGGGTGGCTGCGTGCCTTGGCCTTGGCCGCGGGCTGGCTGCGTGCCTTGCTCGAAATGCAGCACATGCTCGCGACCGAGGCACGTCGCACACTCTCGCACACACACAACACACACTTGGACCGCGCTCCTGGGGCAAGGATAGGGAGCTCGATTATGGCCCTGTGCCTTGGCCTTAGCCGCGGGGTGGCCGTGTGCCTTGGCCTTGGCCACGGGGTGGCTGCGTGCCTAGGCCTTGGCCGCGGGCTGGCTGCGTGCCTTGGCCTTGGCCGCGGCGTGGCTGGGTGCCATGGTCTTGGCCTTGGCCACGGGGTGGCTGCGTGCCTAGGCCTTGGCCGCGGGGTGGCTGGGTGCCATGGCCTTGGCTTTGGCCGCGGGGTGGCTGCGTACCTATGCCTTGTCCGCGGGGTGGCTGGGTGCCATGGCCTTGGCCTTGGCCACGGGGTGGCTGCGTGCCTTGGCCTTGGCCGCGGGCTGGCTGCGTGCCTTGCTCGAAATGCAGCACATGCTCGCGACCAAGCCACATCGCACACTCTCGCGCACACACAACACACACTTGGGCCGCGCTCCCAGGGCAAGGATAGGGAGCTCGAGCGTGGCCCTGAGCCTTGGCCTTGGCCGCGCTGTGGCCGCGTGCCTTGGCCTTGGCCTTGGCCGCGGGCGACCATTTGGCCAAAATGTGAGCACACGGTCCTTGCCGTTGCTTCGTATTCTTGGACCAAAAACTGAGATCCACACCTACCTTCCACTTCTTTCTCCGGTTTTGCCTGAATACGACGTGTTGGCCCACCCATTTTGGAACCCGTTCTCTGGCGGTAAAATGGCCGTTAAACGAGTTTCGGAGCTCGGAATTGGATTCCGTTTTCTCCCGCCCAGTTCTACCACAACCGGACCAATTCGCGGGCACATTTCGTCCCCTTTTCGCACCCCCGCACGTTCGGCAAATCGGCCTTAAAAGGAGGTTCGGACCTCGGAATCGACTCCCGTCTTCTGTGACGTTTGACTGTCGCACGTATCTAATGCATCACCCCAAAATCCCGCACCGCCCCGGAAACGCGAAAGTTGGCCAAGATCCGTGAGCTACAGGACACGACCTTGGCCACAGGGCGGATGCGTGCCTAGGCCTTGGCAGCGGCGTGGCTGGGTGCCATGGCCTTGGCCTTGGCCACGGGGTGGCTGCGTGCCTTGGCCTTGGCCGTGGGGTGGCTGGGTGCCTTGGGCTTGGCCTTGGCCGCGGGGTGGCTGGGTGCCATGGCCTTGGCCATGGCTCGGGGTGGCTGCGTGCCTTGGCCTTGGCCACGGGTGGCTGCGTGCCTTGGCCTTGGCCACGGGGTGGCTGCGTGCCTAGGCCTTGGCCGCGGGCCTGCCTAGGCCTTGGCCGCGGGGTGGCTGCGTGCCTAATCCTTGGCCGCGGGGTGGCTGGGTGCCATGGCCTTGGCCTTCGCCGCGGGGTGGCTGCGTGCCTAGGCCTTGTCCGCGGGGTGGCTGGGTGCCATGGCCTTGGCCTTCGCGGCGGGGTGGTTGCGTGCCTTGACTTTGGCCGCGGGCTGGCTTCGTGCCTTGCTCGAAATGCAGCACATGCTCGTGACCAAGGCACGTCGCACACTCTCGCGCACACACAACACAAACTTGGGCCGCGCTCCCGGGGCAAGGATAGGGAGGTCGAGCGTGGCCCTGTGCCTTGGCCTTGGCCACGGGGTGGCCGCGTGCCTTGGCCTTGGCCGTGGCCGCGGGCGAGCATTTGGCCAAAATGTGAGCACACGGTCCTCACCGTTGCTTCGTATTCTTGGACCAAAAACTGAGATCCACACCTACCTTCCACTTCTTTCTCCGGTTTTGCCTGAATCGGACGAGTTGGCCCACCCGTTCGGGCACCCGTTCTCTGGCCGTAAAATGGCTGTAAAACGAGTTTGAGCTCGGAATTGGATTCCGTTTTCTCCCGCCACCGACTCCCACCAAACCCGACAACGCCAGCCAAAAATACCATGGCGCCGCCCCTGAAACGCGAAATTTGGCCAAAATCCGTGTGCTATAGCTCACGGATTTTGGCCTTTTCGGTGGAAAAATGGGCGAAGGGCCTCCCGCAATTTTTGCCATTTCTTGGCCGCGGAAAGCAGTACTTGCGCAGTGAGGAGGCCCCTGGCCCAGTTCTCCCACAATCGGACCAATTCAAGGGCACGTTTCGTCCCCTTTTCGCACCCCCCGCACCCTCGGCCATGGCCGTAAAAACGAGGTTCAGACCTCGTCGACTCCCCTCTTTTCCGACGTTCGAGTGGCTGCTTGCCTTGCTAATGCATCACCTCAAAATCCCGCACCGCCCGGAAACGCAAAAGTTGGCCAAGATCCGTGAGCGACAGCACAAGCCCTTGTCCTTGGACCGCGCTGGCTGGTGCATAGGCCTTGGCCGCTGGCTGGCATGGCCTTGGCCTTGGCCACCAGGTGGCTGTGTGTCAAGGCCTTGGCCGCGGGTGGCTGCGTGCCTTGGCCTTGGCCGCGGGCTGGCTGGGTGCCATGGCCTTGGCTGGTCGCGTGCCTACGCAGCACATGCTCGTGCCTCGGCCTTGGCCTTGGCATCGCGGGCTGGCTCGTGCACTCAAAATCTAGCAGATGCTCACCAAGGCAGGTCGCACACTCTCACGGCACACACAACACACGTGGCCCTGAGCCTCCTTGGGCAAGGATAGGGAGCTCGAGCGTGGCCCTGAGCCTTGGCCTTGGCCGCTGCGGCACGTGCCTTGGCCTTGGCCTTGGCCGCGGGCAACCATTTGGCCAAAATGTGAGCACACGGTCCTTGCCGTTGCTTCGTATTCTTGGACCAAAAACTGAGATCCACACCTACCTTCCACTTCTTTCTCCGGTTTTGCCTGAATACGACGTGTTGGCCCACCCATTTGGGAACCCGTTCTCTGGCGGTAAAATGGCCGTTAAACGAGTTTCGGAGCTCGGAATTGGATTCCGTTTTCTCCCGCCCAGTTCTACCACAACCGGACCAATTCGCGGGCACATTTCGTCCCCTTTTCGCACCCCCGCAAGTTCGGTAAATCGGCCTTAAAAGGAGGTTCGGTCCTCGGAATCGACTCCCGTCTTCTCCGACGTTTGACTGTCGCACGTATCTAATGCATCACCCCAAAATCCCGCACCGCCCCGGAAACGCGAAAGTTGGCCAAGATCCGTGAGCTACAGGACACGCCCTTGGCCGCAGGGCGGCTGCGTGCCTAGGCCTTGGCAGCGGCGTGGCTGGGTGCCATGGCCTTGGCCTTGGCCACGGGGTGGCTGCGTGCCTTGGCCTTGGCCGTGGGGTGGCTGGGTGCCTTGGGCTTGGCCTTGGCCGTGGGGTGCCTGGGTGCCATGGGCTTGGCCTTGGCCGCGGGCTGGCTGCGTGCCTTGGCCTTGGCCACGGGGTGGCTGCGTGCCTTGGCCTTGGCCACGGGGTGGCTGCGTGCCTAGGCCTTGGCCGCGGGGTGGCTGCGTGCCTAATCCTTGGCCGCGGGGTGGCTGGGTGCCGTGGCCTTGGCCTTCGCCGCGGGGTGGCTGCGTGCCTAGGCCTTGTCCGCGGGGTGGCTGGGTGCCATGGCCTTGGCCTTCGCCGCGGGGTGGTTGCGTGCCTTGACTTTGGCCGCGGGCTGGCTTCGTGCCTTGCTCGAAATGCAGCACATGCTCGTGACCAAGGCACGTCGCACACTCTCGCGCACACACAACACAAACTTGGGCCGCGCTCCCGGGGCAAGGATAGGGAGGTCGAGCGTGGCCTTGTGCCTTGGCCTTCGCCGCGGGGACTCCGCGTGCCTTTGGCTTGGCCTTGGCCGCAGGCGAGCATTTGGTCAAAATGTGAGCACACGGTCCTCGCCGTTGCTTCGTATTCTTGGACCAAAAACTGAGATCCACACCTACCTTCCACTTCTTTCTCCGGTTTTGCCTGAATCGGATGAGTGGGCCCACCCATTTGGGCACCGTTTCTCTAAAATGGCTGTAAAACTCGTTTTACGCCATCTTACCGATTCCGTTTTCTCCGACCGACTGCCCAAGCCCGTGGGCCAACTCAGCACAAAATCAGGCAAAACCGCCCCTGGAAGGTAGGTGTGGATCTCAGTTTTTGGTCCAAGAAATCCGTGTGCCTATAGGGAGCTCACGGCTTTTGTGTGTTGTGTGTGCGTGAAAAATGTGCGAAGGGCCTGCCTTGGTCGCATTATTTTTGCCATTTTTTCGAGCAAGGCATGAAGCAGCCCGCGCCAAGGCCAAGGCCGAGGCACCAGCCACCCAGTTCTCCCACAAGGACCAATTCAAGGGCACCCCGCGTCCGCCATTGCACCCAGTCAGCCCTCGGCCAAGGCCATGGCACCCTGCCAGCGAGGTTCGGCCAAGGCCTAGGCACGACTCCAGCCTTTTCCGATGTTCAAGGCTGTCGTATCTAATGCATCACCTCAAAATCCATGGCCCCCCGCCAGCCCGTTGGCCAAGATCCATGGCACCCAGCAGCAGCCAGGCCTTGTCCTTCGGCCCTGGCTGCACGCAGGCCTTGCCCGCGGGGTGGCTGGGTGCCATGGCCTTGGCCTTGGCCACCAGGTGGCTGTGGCCAAGGCCAAGGCCATGGCACGCAGCCACCCCGCTGCCAAGGCCAAGGCCATGGCACGCGGCTGGCTGGGTGCCATGGCCTTGGCTGCTCACGGCTTGATGGTCGCCAACCTACGCCTTGGCCACGGGGGGCTGCGGGATTTTGGGTGATGCCTTGGCCGTGCGACAGTCGTGCCTTTCTCAAAATCTAGAGGGCTCGTCGATTTCCAAGGCAGGTCGCAACCTGGTTTTACACACACAACACACACTACCGGGCTCCGGGGCAAGGATAGGGGCTCAAACGTGGCCCTCTTGGTCGATTGTGGTAGAACTGGGGTTGCTGAATGGCGTGGCCTCACGGCGCAAGTACTGCATTTCCGCTCAAAGAAATGGCAAAAATAATGCCGGAGGCCCTGCGCCCATTTTTTCGTATTCAGAAAAGGCCAAATTCCGAGATCCACACGGATTTCCACTTTTTCGCGTTTCGGGGGGCGGCGTGGGATTTTGGGCTGGTGTGGTCGGGTTTTGTGGGAGTCGGTGGCGGGAGAAAACGGAATCCAATTCCGAGCTCCGAAACTCGTTTTACGGCCATCTTACCGTCAGCGAACGGGTGGGCCAACTCGTCCTATTCCGGCAAAACCAGAGAAAGAAGTGGAAGGTAGGTGTGGATCTCAGTTTTTGGTCCAAGAATACGAAGAATCGGAGAGGTCCGTGTGCTCACATTTCGGCCAAATGCTCGCCCGCGGCCAAGGCCAAGCTACGCAGCCACCCCACGGCCAACGCCAAGGCACAGGGCCACGCTCGAGCTCCCTATCCTTGCCTCGGGAGCGCGGCCGGACTGTTTGTTGCGTGTGCGTGACAGTGTACGACCTGCCTTGGTCGCGAGCATGTGCTGCATTTCGAGCAATGCACGGAGCCAGCCCGCGGCCAAGGCCAAGGCCGAGGCACGCAGCCACCCCGTGGCCAAGGCCAAGGCACAGCTCCACCCCGAGCCCAAGGCCATGGCACCCAGCCAGCCCGCGGCCAAGGCCATGGCACCCAGCCAGCCCACGGCCAACGCCGTGGCACGGCGCCACCCCGCGGCCATGGCAAAGGCCGTGTGCTGTAGCTCACGGATCTTGGCCAACTTTCGCGTTTCCGGGGCGGTGCGGGATTTTGGGGTGATGCATTAGATACGTGCGACACTCGAGCGTTGGAAGAGAGGGCAGTCGATTTCGAGGTCGGAACCTCGTTTTACGGCCGATTTACCGAGGGTGCGGGGGTGCGAAAAGGGGACGAAACGTGCCCGCGAATTGGTCCGATTGTGGTAGAACTGGGCCGGGGGCCTCCTCACGATGCAAGTACAGTTTTCCGCTCGAAGAAATGGAGAAAATAATGCAGGAAGCCCTGCGCCCATTTTTCCCCCGGAAAAGGCCAAAATCCGTGAGCTATAGCACACGGATTGTGGCCAAATTTCGTGTTTCAGGGGCGGCTTGGGATTTTGGGCTGGCGTGGTCGGGTTTGGTGGGAGTCGGTGGCGGGAGAAAACGGAATCCAAATCCGAGCCCCGAAACTCGTTTTACGGCCATCTTACCGGCAGCGAACGGGTGCCCAAACGGGTGGGCCCACTCGTCCGATTCAGGCAAAACCGGAGAAAGAAGTGGAAGGTAGGTGTGGATCTCAGTTTTTGGTCCAAGAATACGAAGAAACGGCGAGGACCGTGTGCTCTGATTTTGGCCAAATGCTCGCCCGCGGCCAAGGCCAAGCCATGCAGCCAACCCGCGGCCAACGCCAAGGCACAGGGCCACGCTCGAGCTCCCTATCCTTGCCTCGGGAGCGCGGACGGAGTGTGTGTTGTGTGTGCGTGAGAGTGTACGACCTGCCTTGGTCGCGAGCATATGCTGCATTTCGAGCAAGGCACAGAGCCAGCCCGCGGCCAAGCCCAAGGCCGTGGCACGAAGCCACCCCATGGCCATGGCCAAGGCACGCGTCCACCCCGCGGCCAAGCCCATGGCACCCAGCCAGCCCGCGGCCAAGGGCTAGGCACGCAGCCAGCCCGCGGCCAAGGCCTTGGCACGCAGCCACCCCGAAGCCAAGGCCAAGGCCATGGCATGCAGCCAGCCCGCGGCCAAGGCCAAGGCCATGGCACGCGGCCACCCTGCGGCCATGGCCAAGGCCGTGTGCTGTAGCTCACGGATCTTGGCCAACTTTCGCGTTTCCGGGGCGGTGCGGGATTTTGGGGTGATGCATTAGATACGTGAGACAGTCGAGCATTGGAAAAGAGGGGAGTCGATTTCGAGGTCCGAACCTGGTTTTACGGCCGATTTACCGAGGGTGCGGGGGTGCGAAAAGGGGACGAAACGTGCCCGCGAATTGGTCCGATTGTGGTAGAACTGGGCCGGGGGCCTCCTCACGGCGCAAGTACAGTTTTCCTCTCGAAGAAATGGCGAAAATAATGCGGGAGGCCCTGCCCCATTTTTCCCCCGGAAAAGGCAAAACTCCGTGAGCTATAGCCCACAGATTGTGGCCAAATTTCGCGTTTCGGGGGCGGCGTTGGATTTTGGGCTGGCGTGGTCGGGTTTGGTGGGAGTCGGTGGCGGGAGAAAACGGAATCCAAATCCGAGCCCCGAAACTCGTTTTACGGCCATCTTACCGGCAGCGAACGGGTGCCCAAACGGGTGGGCCCACTCGTCCGATTCAGGCAAAACCGGAGAAAGAAGTGGAAGTTAGGTGTGGATCTCAGTTTTTGGTCCAAGAATATGAAGAAACGGCGAGGACCATGTTCTCACATTTTGGCCAAATGCTCGCCCGCGGCCAAGGCCAAGCCACGCAGTCACCCCGCGGCCAACGCCAATGCACAGGGCCACGCTCGAGCTCCCTATCCTTGCCTCTGGAACGCGGCCCGAGTGTGTGTTGTGTGTGTGTGAGAGTGTGCGACCTGCCTTGGTCGCGAGCATGTGCTGCATTTCGAGCAAGGCACGGAGCCAGCCCGCGGCCAAGCCCAAGGCCGAGGCACGCAGCCACCCCGTGGCCAAGGCCAAGGCCAAGGCACGCGTCCACCCCACGGCCAAGGCCATGGCACCCAGCCAGCCCGCGGCCAAGCCCAAGGCCGAGGCACGCAGCCACCCCGTGGCCAAGGCCTTAGCAGACGGCCACCCCGAGGCCACGGCCAAGGCCATGGCACCAAGCCACCCCGCGGCCAAGGCCAAGGCCATGGCACGCAGCCACCCCACGGCCATGGCCAAGGCCGTGTGCTGTAGCTCACGGATCTTGGCCAACTTTCGCGTTTCCGGGGCGGTGCGGGATTTTGGGGTGATGCATTAGATACGTGAGACAGTCGAGCGTTGGAAAAGAGGGGAGTCGATTTCGAGGTCCGAACCTCGTTTTACGGCCGATTCACCGAGGGTGCAGGGTTGCGAAAAGGGGACGAAACGTGCCCGCGAATTGGTCCGATTGTGGTAGAACTGGGCCGGGGGCCTCCTCACGGCGCAAGTACAGTTTGGGCCGAAATTTTAGGAGGTGACGTATTTCGACTGAAGTTATCTTACGGGACTGAAAAGTTTTTCAAACAGCGCGGATCACGGATCTGGGCCAACTTTCTTGTTTTCGGGGCGGTGCGGGATTTTGAGGTTATGCATTAGATACGTGCGACAGTCAAACGTCGGAAAAGACGGGAGTCGATTCCGAGGTCCGAGGTCCGAAACCCCGTTTTACGGCCGATTAACCGAACGTGCGGGGTGCGAAAAGGGGACGAAACGTGCCCGCGAATTGTTCCGATTGTGGCAGAGCTGGGGCGGGGGCCTCCTCACGCTCGAAGTACTCTTTTCCGCTCGAAGAAATGGCGAACAAGATGCGGGAGGGCCTGGGCCCATGTTTCCCCCGAAATGGCCAAAATCCGTGAGCTATAGCACACGGATTGCGGCCAAATTTCGCGTTTCCGTGGCGGCGTGGGATTTTAGGCTGGTGTTGTCGGTATTGGTGGGGGTTCGCCGCGGGAGAGAGCGGAAGCCGATTCCGGTCTCCGAAACTCGTTTTGTGACTATTTTGTGCTGCATTTCGGCCAAGGCCAAGGCACGCAGCCAGCCCCGCGGCCAAGGACAACACCTAGGCACGCAGCCACCCCGCGGCCAAGGACAAGGCACCCAAGGCCAAGGCACCCAGCCAGCCCGCGGCGAAGGCCTAGGCACGCAGCCACCCCACGGCCAAGGCCAAGGCTCCCAACCACCCCGCGGCCGGGGCCAAGGCAAGCAGCCCGCCCGCGCGCGGCATCCACGGCCAATGCAGAAACCGGGCGGGGCCCAAGCGTCTGTGCGACTTTGTTTGGGCCGAAATTTTAGGAGGTGACGTATTTCGACTGAAGTTATCTTACGGGACTGAAAAGTTGTTCAAACAGCGCGGATGCTCCGGGCCCCATTTTCGGGCCAAAATGGCCAATGACCGTGCGCTGTAGCTCACGGATCTGGGCCAACTTTCTTATTTTCGGGGCGGTGCGGGATTTTGCGGTTATGCATTAGATACGTGCGACAGTCAAACGTTGGAAAAGACGGGAGTCAATTCCGAGGTCCGAACCTCGTTTTACGGGCGATTAACCGAACGTGCGGGGTGCGAAAAGAGGACGAAACGTGCGCGCGAATTGTTCCGATTGTGGCAGAGCTGGGCCGGGGGCCTCCTCACGCTCCAAGTACTCTTTTCCGCTCGAAGAAATGGCGAACAAGACGCGGGAGGCCCTGGGCCCATGTTTCCCCCGAAATGGCCAAAATCCATGAGCTATAGCACACGGGATGCGACGAAATTTCGCGTTTCCGTGGCGTCGTGGGATTTTAGGCTGGCGTTGTCCGTATTGGTGGGGTTTCGCCGCGGGAGAGAGCTGAAGGCGATTCCGGGCTCCGAAACTCGTTTTGTGGCTATTTTTCCCGAGAGCGCCGCTCTGTGCCTTGGCCGCAAGCATGTGCTGCATTTCGTCCAAGGCCAAGGCACGCAGCCTGCCCTGCGGCCAAGGCCAACGGCTAGGCACGCAGCCAGCCCGCCGCCAAGGCCAAGGCACCCAAGGCCAGGACACCCAGCCACCCCGCGGCGAAGGCCTAGGCACGCAGCCACCCCGCGGCCAAGGCCAAGGCTCCCAACCACCCCGCGGCCGTGGCCAAGGCAAGCAGCCCGCCAAGGCAGCAGCCCGCCACGGCCAATGCAGAAACCGGGCGGGGCCCAAGCGTCTGTGCGACTTTGTTTGGGCCGAAATTTTAGGAGGTGACGTATTTCGACTGAAGTTATCTTACGGGACTGAAAAGTTGTTCAAACAGCGCGGATGCTCCGGGCCCCATTTTTCGGGCCAAATTGGCCAAAGACCGTGCGCTGTAGCTCACGGATCTGGGCCAACTTTCTTGTTTTCGTGGCGGTGCGGGATTTTGGGGTTATGCATTAGATACGTGCGACAGTCAAACGCCGGAAAAGACGGGAGTCGATTCCGAGGTCCGAACCCCGTTTTACGGCCGATTAACCGAACGTGCGGGGTGCGAAAAGGGGATGAAACGTGCCCGCGAATTGTTCCGATTGTGGCAGAGCTGGGCCGGGGGCCTCCTCACGCTCCAAGTACTCTTTCCGCTTGAAGAAATGGCGAACAAGACGCGGGACGCCCTGGGCCCATGTGGCTATTTTTCCCGAGTGCGGCCAAGGCCCTGGGCCCATGTGGCTATTTTTCCCGAGTGCGGCGCTCTATGCCTTGGCCGCAAGAATGTGCTGCATTTCGGCCAAGGCCAAGCCACGCAGCCAGCCCCGCGGCCAAGGCCAACACCTAGGCACGCAGCCAGCCCGCGGCCAAGGCCAAGGCACCCAGCCAGCCCGCGGCGAAGGCCTAGGCATGCAGCCACCCCGCGGCCAAGGCCAAGGCTCCCGGCCACCCCGCGGCCGGGGCCAAAGCAAGCAGACCTCCCGCGCGCGGCATCCACGGCCAATGCAGAAACCAGGCGGGGCCCAAGCGTCTGTCCGACTTTGTTTGGGCCGAAATTTTAGGAGGTGACGTATTTCGACTGAAGTTATCTTACGGGACTGAAAAGTTGTTCAAACAGCACGGATGCTCCGGGCCCCATTTTTCGGGCCAAAATGGCCAAAGACCTTGCGCTGTAGCTCACGGATCTGGGCCAACTTTCTTGTTTTCGGGGCGGTGCGGGATTTTGGGGTTATGCACCTGGGCCCATGTTTCCCCCGAAATGGCCAAAATCCGTGAGCTATAGCACACGAATTACGGCCAAATTTTGCATTTCCGTGGCGGCGTGGGATTTTAGGCTGGTGTTGTCCGTATTGGTGGGGGTTCGCCGCGGGAAAGAGCGGAAGCCGATTCCGGGCTCCGAAACTCGTTTTGTGGCTATTTTTCCCGAGAGCGCCGCTCTGTGCCTTGGCCGCAAGCATGTGCTGCATTTCGGCCAAGGCCAAGGAACGCAGCCAGCCCCGCGGCCAAGGCCAAGGCACCCAAGGCCAAGGCACGCAGCCAGCCCGCGGCCAAGGCCAAGGCACCCAGCCATCCCGCGGCGAAGGCCTAGGCACGCAGCCACCCCGCGGCCAAGGCCAAGGCTCCCAACCACCCCGCGGCCGGGGCCAAGGCAAGCAGCCACACTTGGGCCGCAATCCCGGGGCAAGGATAGGGAGCTCGAGCGTGGCCCTGTGCCTTGGCCTTGGCCGCGGGGTGGCCGCGTGCCTTGGCCTTGGCATTGGCCGCGGGCGAGCATTTCGCCAAAATGTGAGCGCACGGTCCTCGCCGTTGCTTCGTATTCTTGGACCAAAAACTGAGATCCACACCTACCTTCCACTTCTTTCTCCGGTTTTGCCTGAATCGGACGAGTTGGCCCACCCGTTTGGGCACCCGTTCTCTGGCAGTAAAATGGCCGTAAAACGAGTTTCGGAGCTCGGAATTGGATTCCGTTTTCTCCCGCCACCGACTCCCACCAAACCCGACCACGCCAGCCAAAAATCCCACGCCGCCCCCGAAACGCGAAATTTGGCTGCAATCCGTGTGCTATAGCTCACGGATTTTGGCCTTTTCCGGGGGAAAAATGGGCGCAGGGCCTCCCGCAATATTTTCGCCATTTCTTCGAGTGTAAAACAGTACTTGCGCCGTGAGGAGGCCCCCGGCCCAGTTCTACCACAATCGGACCAATTCGCGGGCACGTTTCATCCCCTTTTCGCACCCCCGCACCCTCGGTAAATCGGCCGTAAAACGAGGTTCGGACCTCGAAATCGACTCCCCTCTTTTCCAACGCTCGACTGTCGTACGTATCTAATGCATCACCGCAAAATCCCGCACCGCCCCGGAAACGCGAAAGTTGGCCAAGATCCGTGAGCGACAGCACACGGCCTTGGCCTTGGCCGCGGGGTGGCTGCGTGCCTAGGCCTTGGCCGCGGGGTGGCTGCGTGCCTAGGCCTTGGCCGCGGGCTGGCTGGGTGCCATGGCCTTGGCCGCGGGGTGGACGCGTGCCTAGGCCTTGGCCACAGGGTGGCTGCGTGCCTCGGCCTTGGCCTTGGCCGCGGGCTGGCTACGTGCCTTTCTCGAAATGCAGCATATGCTCATGACCAAGGCAGGTCGCACACTCTCACGCACACACAACACACACTCCGGCCGCGCTCCCGAGGCAAGGATAGGGAGCTCGAGCGTGGCCCTGTGCCTGGGCGTTGGCCGCAGGCGAGCATTTGGCCAAAATGTGAGCACACGGTCCTCGCCGTTTCTTCGTATTCTTGGACCAAAAACTGAGATCCACACCTACCTTCCACTTCTTTCTCCGGTTTTGCCTGAATCGGACGAGTGGGCCCACCCGTTTGGGCACCCGTTCGCTGCCGGTAAGATGGCCGTAAAATGAGTTTCGGGGCTCGGAATTGGATTCCGTTTTCTCCCGCCACTGAATCCCACCAAACCCGACCACGCCAGCCCAAAATCTCACGCCGCCCCCGAAACGGAAAATTTGGCCACAATCCGTGTGCTATAGCTCACGGATTTTGGTCTTTTCCGAGGGAAAAATGGGCGAAGGGCCTCCCGCATTATTTTCGCCATTTCTTCGAGCGGAAAACAGTACTTGCGCCGTGAGGAGGCCCCCGGCCCAGTTCTACCACAATCGGACCAATTCACGGGCACGTTTCGTCCCCTTTTCGCACCCCCGCACCCTTGGTAAATCGGCCGTAAAACGAGGTTCGGACCTCGAAATCGACTCCCCACTTTTCCAACGCTCGACTGTCGCACGTATCTAATGCATCGCCCCAAAATCCCGCACCGCCCCGGAAACGCGAAAGTTGGCCAAGATCCGTGAGCTACAGCACACGGCCTTGGCCTTGGCCGCGGGGTGGCTGCGTGCCATGGCCTTGGCCTTGGCCTTGGCCGTGGGGTGGCTGCGTGCCATGGCCTTGGCCTTGGCCTCGGGGTGGCTGCGTGCCAAGGCCTTGGCCGTGGGCTGGCTGCGTGCGTAGGCCTTGGCCGCGGGCTGGCTGGGTGCCATGGCCTTGGCCGCGGGCTGGCTGGGTGCCATGGCCGTGGCCGCGGGGTGGACGCGTGCCTTGGCCTTGGCCATGGGGTGGCTGCGTGCCTCGGCCTTGGCCGTGGCCGCAGGCTGGCTCTGTGCCTTGCTCGGAATGCAGCACATGCTCGCGACCAAGGCAGGTCGCACACTCTCATGCACACACAACACACACTCCGGCCGTGCTCCCGAGGCAAGGATAGGGAACTCGAGCGTGGCCCTGTGCCTTGGCGTTGGCCGCAGGGTGACTGCATGGCTTGGCCTTGGCCGCGGGCGAGCATTTGGCCAAAATGCGAGCACACGGTCCTCGCCGTTTCTTCGTATTCTTGGACCAAAAACTGAGATCCACACCTACCTTCCACTTCTTTCTCCGGTTTTGCCTGAATCGGACGAGTGGGCCCACCCGTTTGGGCACCCGTTCGCTTCCGGTAAGATGGCCGTAAAACGAGTTTCGGAGGTCGGAATTGGATTCCGTTTTCTCCGGCCATCAACTCCCACCAAACCCGACCACGCCAGCCTAAATCCCATGCCGCCCATGAAACGGAAAATTTGGCCACAATCCGTGTGCTATAGCTGACGGATTTTGGCCTTTTCGAGGAAAATGGGCGCAGGGCCTCCCGCATTATTTTCGCCATTTCTTCGAGTGGAAAACAGTACTTGCGCCGTGAGGAGGCCCCCGGCCCAGTTCTGCCTCAATCGGACCAATTTGAGGGCACGTTTAGTCCCTTTTTCGCACCCCTGCACCCTCGGTAAATCGGCCGTAAAACGAGGTTCGGACCTCGAAATCGACTCCCCTCTTTTCCGACGTTCGACTGCCGCACGTATCTAATGCATCACCGCAAAATCCCGCACCGCCCCAGAAACACGAAAGGTGGCCAAGATCCGTGAGCGACAGCACATGGCCTTGGCCTTGGCCGCGGGGTGGCTGCGTGCCTCGGCCTCGGCCTTGGCCGCGGGTGGCTGGGTGCCATGGCCCTGTCCTTGGCCACCGGGTGGCTGTGTGCCAAGGCCTTGGCCGCGGGTGGCTGGGGCCTGGCCTTGGCCGCGGGCTGGCTGGGTGCCATGGCCTTGGCCGCGGGGTGGACGCGTGCCTAGGCCTTGGCCAAGGGGTGGCTGCGTGCCTCGGCCTTGGCCTTGGCCGCGGGCTGGCTTCGTGGCTTTCTCGAAATGCAGCATAAGCTCGCGACCAAGGCAGGTCACACACTCTCACGCACACACAACACACACTCCGTTCGCGCTCCCGAGGCAAGGATAGGGAGCTCGAGCGTGGCCCTGTGCCTTGGCGTTGGCCGCGGGGTGGGTGCATGGCTTGGCCTTGGCCGCGGGCGAGCATTTGGCCAAAATGTGAGCACACGGTCCTCGCCGTTTCTTCGTATTCTTGGACCAAAAACTGAGATCCACACCTACCTTCCACTTCTTTCTCGGTTTTGCCTGAATCGGACGAGTGGGCCCACCCGTTTGGGCACCCGTTCGCTTCGGTAAGATGGCCGTAAAACGAGTTTCGGAGGTCGGAATTGGATTCCGTTTTCTCCGGCCATCGACTCCCACCAAACCTGACGACGCCAGTCCAAAATCCCATGCCGCCCACGAAAAGCGAAATTTGGCCACAATCCGTGTGCTATAGCTGACGGATTTTGGCCTTTTTCGGAGGAAAAATGGGCGCAGGGCCTCCCGCATTATTTTCGCCATTTCTTCGAGCGGAAAACAGTACTTGCGCCGTGAGGAGGCCCCCGGCCCAGTTCTGCCTCAATCGGACCAATTTGAGGGCACGTTTCGTCCCCTTTTCGCACCCCTGCACCCTCGGTAAATCGGCCGTAAAACGAGGTTCGGACCTCGAAATCGACTCTCCTCTTTTCCGACGTTCGACTGCCGCACGTATCTAATGCATCACCGCAAAATCCTGCACCGCCCCAGAAAAACGAAAGGTGGCCAAGATCCGTGAGCGACAGCACATGGCCTTGGCCTTGGCCGCGGGGTGGCTGCGTGCCTAGGCCTTGGCCGCGGGGTGGCTGGGTGCCATGGCCCTGTCCTTGGCCACCGGGTGGCTGTGTGCCAAGGCCTTGGCCTCGGGGTGGCTGCGGGCCTAGGCCTTGGCCGCGGGCTGGCTGGGTGCCATGGCCTTGGCCGCGGGGTGGACGCGTGCCTAGGCCTTGGCCAAGGGGTGGCTGCGTGCCTCGGCCTTGGCCTTGGCCGCGGGCTGGCTACGTGCCTTTCTCGAAATGCAGCATATGCTCGCGACCAAGGCAGGTCACACACTCTCACGCACACACAACACACACTCCGTTCGCGCTCCCGAGGCAAGGATAGGGAGCTCGAGCGTGGCCCTGTGCCTTGGCGTTGGCCGCGGGGTGGGTGCATGGCTTGGCCTTGGCCGCGGGCGAGCATTTGGCCAAAATGTGAGCACACGGTCCTCGCCGTTTCTTCGTATTCTTGGACCAAAAACTGAGATCCACACCTACCTTCCACGTCTTTCTCCGGTTTTTCCTGAATCGGACGAGTGGGCCCACCCGTTTGGGCACCCGTTCGCTTCCGGTAAGATGGCCGTAAAACGAGTTTCGGAGGTCGGAATTGGATTCCGTTTTCTCCGGCCATCGACTCCCACCAAACCTGACGACGCCAGTCCAAAATCCCATGCCGCCCACGAAAAGCGAAATTTGGCCACAATCCGTGTGCTATAGCTGACGGATTTTGGCCTTTTTCGGAGGAAAAATGGGTGCAGGGCCTCCCGCATTATTTTCGCCATTTCTTCGAGCGGAAAACAGTACTTGCGCCGTGAGGAGGCCCCCGGCCCAGTTCTGCCTCAATCGGACCAATTTGAGGGCACGTTTCGTCCCCTTTTCGCACCCCTGCACCCTCGGTAAATCGGCCGTAAAACGAGGTTCGGACCTCGAAATCGACTCCCCTCTTTTCCGACGTTCGACTGCCGCACGTATCTAATGCATCACCGCAAAATCCCGCACCGCCCCAGAAACACGAAAGGTGGCCAAGATCCGTGAGCGACAGCACATGGCCTTGGCCTTGGCCGCGGGGTGGCTGCGTGCCTAGGCCTTGGCCGCGGGGTGGCTGGGTGCCATGGCCCTGTCCTTGGCCACCGGGTGGCTGTGTGCCAAGGCCTTGGCTTCGGGGTGGCTGCGGGCCTAGGCCTTGGCCGCGGGCTGGCTGGGTGCCATGGCCTTGGCCGCGGGGTGGACGCGTGCCTACGCCTTGGCCAAGGGGTGGCAGCGTGCCTCGGCCTTGGCCTTGGCCGCGGGCTGGCTACGTGCCTTTCTCTAAATGCAGCATATGCTCGCGACCAAGGCAGGTCACACACTCTCACGCACACACAACACACACTCCGTTCGCGCTCCCGAGGCAAGGATAGGGAGCTCGAGCGTGGCCCTGTGCCTTGGCGTTGGCCGCGGGGTGGGTGCATGGCTTGGCCTTGGCCGCGGGCGAGCATTTGGCCAAAATGTGAGCACACGGTCCTCGCCGTTTCTTCGTATTCTTGGACCAAAAACTGAGATCCACACCTACCTTCCACTTCTTTCTCCGGTTTTGCCTGAATCGGACGAGTTGGCCCACCCGTTTGGGCACCCATTCGCTGCCGGTAAGATGGCCGTAAAACGAGTTCTGGAGCTCGGAATTGGATTCCGTTTTCTCCCGCCACCGGCTCCCACCAAACCCGAAGACGCCGGCCCAAAATCCCACGCCGCCCCCGAAACGCGAAATTTGGCCACAATCCGTGTGCTATAGCTCACAGATTTTCGCCTTTTCTGGCGGAAAAATGGGCGCAGGGCCTCCCGCATTATTTTTGCCATTTCTTCGAGCGGAAAGCAGTACTTGCGCCGTGAGGAGGCCCCCGGCCCAGTTCTACCACAATCGGAGCAATTCGAGGGCACGTTTCGTCCCCTTTTCGCACTCCCGCACCCTCGGTAAATCATCCGTAAAACGAGGTTCGGACCTCGAAATCGACTCCCCTCTTTTCCGACGTTCGACTGTCGTACGTATCTAACGCATCACCCCAAAATCCCGCACCGCCCCGGAAACGCGAAAGTTGGCCAAGATCCGTGAGCGACAGCACACGGCCTTGGCCTTGGCCACGGGGTGGCTGCGTGTCATGGCCTTGGCCTTGGCCTTGGGGTGGCTGCGTGCCAAGGCCTTGGCCGCGGGCTGGCTGCGTGCCTAGGCCTTGGCCGCGGGCTGGCTGCGTGCCTAGGCCTTGGCCGCGGGCTGGCTGGGTGCCATGGCCTTGGCCGCGGGGTGGACGCGTGCCTTGGTCTTGGCCATGGGGTCGCTGCATGCCTCGGCCTTGGCCTTGGCCGCGGGCTGGCTCCGTGCCTTGCTCGAAATGCAGCACATGCTCGCGACTAAGTCTCGTCGAACACTCTCGCGCACACACAACACACACTTGGGCCGCGCTCCCGGGGCAAGGATAGGGAGCTCGAGCGTGGCCCTGTGCCTCGGCCTTGGCCGTGGGGTGGCCGCGTGCCTTGGGCTTGGACTTGGCCGCGGGCGAGCATTTGGCCAAAATGTGAGGACACGGTCCTCGCCGTTGCTTCACATTCTTGGACCAAAAACTGAGATCCACGCCTACCTTCCACTTCTTTCTCCGGTTTTCCCTGAATCGGACGAGTTGGCCCACCCGTTTGGGAACCCGTTCTCTGGCGGTAAAATTGC
>JASUUG010001168.1:0-171601 GCA_030449905.1 Luvunga scandens | reverse complement strand
GCCTCGGGAGCGCGGCCGGAGTGTGTGTTGTGTGTGCGTGAGAGTGTGCGACCTGCCTTGGTCGCGAGCATATGCTGCATTTCGAGAAAGGCACGTAGCCAGCCCACGGCCAAGGCCAAGGCATAGGCACGCAGCCACCACGTGGCCAAGGCCGAGGCACGCGTCCACCCTGCGGCCAAGGCCTAGGCACGCGTCCACCCCGCGGCCAAGGCCATGGTACCCAGCCAGCCCGCGGCCAAGGCCTAGGCACGCAGCCACCCCGTGGCCAAAGCCTTGGCACACAGCCACCTGGTGGCCAAGGCCAAGGCCATGGCACGCAGCCACCCCGTGGCCAAGGCCTAGGCACACTTCCACCCCGCGGCCGAGGCCATGGCACCCAGCCAGCCCGCGGCCAAGGCCTAGGCACGCAGCCATCCCGCAGCCAAGGTCTTGGCACACAGCCACCCGGTGGCCAAGGCCAAGGCCATGGCACCCAGCCACCCCGCGGCCCAAGTTTGTGTTGTGTGTGTGCGAGAGTGTGCGACGTGCCTTGGTGGCAAGCATGTGCTGAATTTCGAGCAAGGCACGCAGCCACCCCACCGCCAAAGCCAAGTCCATGGCACCCAGCCACCCCGCGGCCAAGGCCTAGGCACGCAGCCACCCCGCGGCCAAGGCCTAGGCACGTAGCCACCCTGCGGCCATGGCCTAGGCACGCAGCCACCCCGCGGCCATGGCCTAGGCACGCAGCCACCCCGCGGCCAAGGCCGTGTGCTGTAGCTCACGGATCTTTGCCAACTTTCGCATTTTTCCGCCCGAAAAGGCCAAAATCCGTGAGCTATGGCACAAGGATTGTGGCCAAATTTCGCGTTTCGGGGGCGGCGTGGGATTTTTGGCTGGTGTTGTCGGGTTTGGTGGGAGTCGGTGGCGGGAGAAAACGGAATCCAATTCCGAGCTCCGAAACTCGTTTTACGGCCATTTTACCGCCAGAGAACTGGTTCCCCAACAGGTGGGCCAACTCGTCCGATTCAGGCAAAACCGGAGAAAGAAGTGGAAGGTAGGTGTGGATCTCATTTTTTGGTCCAAGAATGCAAAGCAATGGTGAGGTCCGTGTCCTCACATTTTGGCCAAATGCTCGCCCGCGGCCAAGGCCAAGGCCAAGGCACGCGGCCACCCTGCAGCCAAGGCCAAGGCACAGGGCCACGCTCGAGCTCCCTATCCTTGCCCCGGGAGCGCGGCCCAAGTGTGTGTTGTGTGTGCGCGAGAGTGTGCGACGTGCCTTGGTCGCGCGCATGTGCTGCATTTCGAGCTAGGCACGCAGCGAGCCCGCGGCCAAGGCCAAGGCACGCAGCCACCCCGAGGCCAAGGCCATGGCCATGGCAGGCAGCCACCCCGTGGACTAGGCCAAGGACCGCAGCCCAACCGTGGCAAAGGCAAAGGCCAAGGCCATGGCACCCAGCCAGGCCGCTGCCAAGGCCTAGGCACGCAGCCACCCCGCGGGCAAGGCCGTGTGCTGTAGCTCACGGATCTTGGCCAACTTTCGCGTTTCCGGGGTGTTGCGGGATTTTGGGGTGATGCATTAGATACGTGCGACAGTCGAACGCCGGAGAAGACGGGAGTCGATTTAGCGAACGTGCGGGGGTGCGAAAAGGGGATGAAACGTGCCCGCGAATTGGTCCGTTTGTGGTAGACTGGGCCAGGGGCCTCCTCACGGTGGTAGTACTGTTTTACGCATGAAGAAATGGCGCAAATAATGCGGGAGGCCCTTCGCCCATTTTTCCGCCTGAAAAGGCCAAAATCCGTGAGCTATAGCACACGCATTGCGGCCAAATTTCGTGTTTCGGGGGCGGCGTGGGATTTTTGGCTGGCGTGCTCGGGTTTGGTGGGAGTCGGTGGCGGGAGAAAACGGAATCCAATTCCGAGCTCCGAAACTCGTTTTACGGCCATTTTACCGCCAGAGAACGGGTTCCCAAACGGGTGGGCCAACTCGTCCGATTCAGGCAAAACCGGAGAAAGAAGTGGAAGGTAGGTGTGGATCTCATTTTTTGGTCCAAGAATGCAAAGCAACGGCGAGGACCGTGTCCTCACATTTTGGCCAAATGCTCGCCCGCGGCCAAGGACAAGGCCAAGGCACGCGGCCACCCTGCGGCCAAGGCCAAGGCACAGGGCCATGCAAGAGCTCCCTATCCTTGCCCCGGGAGCGCGGCCCAAGTGTGTGTTGTGTGTGTTGTGTGTGTGCGAGAGTGTGCGACGTGCCTTGGTCGCGAGCATGTGCTGCATTTAGAGCAAGGCACACAGCCAGCCCGCGGCCAAGGCCAAGGCCATGGCACCCAGCCACCCCGCGGCCAAGGCCTAGGCACGCAGCCACCCCGCAGCCAAGGCCAAGGCACGCAGCCACCCCGTGGCCAAGGCCAAGGCCATGGCACCCAGCCACGCCGCTGCCAAGGTCTGGGCACGCAGCCACCCTGTGGCCAAGGCCGTCTGCTGTAGCTCACGGATCTTGGCCAAATTTCGCGTTTCTGGGGCAGTGCGGGATTTTGGGGTGATGCATTAGATACGTGCGACAGTCGAACGTCGGAGAAGACGAGAGTCGATTCCGAGGTCCGAACCTCATTTTACGGCCGATTTACCGAACGTGCGGGGGTGCGAAAAGGGGATGAAACGTGCCGCGAATTGGTCCGGTTGTGGTACAACTGGGCCGGGGGCCTCGTCACGGTGCTAGTACTGTTTTACGCTCGAAGAAATGGCGAAAATAATGCGGGAGGCCCTGCGCCAATTTTTCAGCCCGAAAAGGCCAAAATCCGTGAGCTATAGCACACGGATTGCCGCCAAATTTCGTGTTTCGAGGGCGGCGTGGGATTTTTGGCTGGCGTGGTCGGGTTTGGTGGGAGTCGGTGGCGGGAGAAAACGGAATCCAATTCCGAGCTCCGAAACTCGTTTAACAGCCATTTTACCGCCAGAGAACGGGTTCCCAAACGCGTGGGCCAACTCGTCGGATTCAGGCAAAACCGGAGAAAGAAGTGGAAGGTAGGTGTGGATCTCAGTTTTTGGTCAAAGAATACGAAGCAACGGCGAGGACCGTGTGCTCACATTTTGGCCAAATGCCCGCCCGCAGCCAAGGCACGTGGCCACCCCGCGGCCAAGGCACGCGGCCAACCCGCGGCCAAGGCACGCGGCCAACCCGCAGCCAAGGGCAAGGCACAGGGCCACGCTCGAGCTGCCTATCCTTGCCCCGGGAGCGCGGCCCAAGTTTGTGTTTTGTGTGCGCGAGAGTGTGCGACGTGCCTTGGTCGCGAGCATGTGCAGCATTTCGAGCAAGGCACGCAGCCACCCCGCGGCCAAAGCCAAGGCACGCAGCCACCCCTCGGCCACGGCCAAGGCCATGGCACCCAGCCACCCCGAGGCCAAAGCCTAGGCACGCAGCCACCCCGCGGCCAAGGCCTAGGCACGCAGCCACCCCGCGGCCAAGGCCGTCTGCTGTAGCTCACGGTTCTTGGCCAACTTTCGCGTTTCCAGGGCGGGGAGGGATTTTGGGTTGATGCATTAGATACGTGCGACAGTCGAACGTCGGAGGAGACGGGAGTCAATTCCGAGGTCCGAACCTCGTTTTACGTCTGATTTAACGAACATGCGGGGGTGCGAAAAGGGGATGAAACTTGCCCGCGAATTGGTCCGGTTTTGGTAGAACTGGGCCGGGGGCCTCCTCACGGTGCTAGTACTGTTTTCCTCTCGAAGAAATGGCGAAAATAATGCGGGAAGCCCTGCGCCCATTTTTCGGCCCGAAAAGGCCAAAATCCGTGAGCTATAGCACACGGATTGCGGCCAAATTTCGAGTTTCGGGGGCGGCGTGGGATTTTTTGCGGGCGTGGTCGGGTTTGGTGGGAGTCCGTGGTGGGAGAAAACGGAATCCGATTCCGACCACCGAAACTCGTTTTACGGCCATTTTACCGCCAGAGAACGGTTGGCCAAACGGGTTGGCCAACTCGTCGGATTCAGGCAAAACCGGAGAAAGAAGTGGAAGGTAGGTGTGGATCTCAGTTTTTGGCCCAAGAATATGAAGCAACGGCGAGGACCGTGTGCTCACATTTTGGCCAAATGCTCGCCCGCGGCCAAGGCCAAGGCCAAGGCACGTGGCCACCCCGCGGCCAAGGCCAAGGCCAAGGCACGCGGCCAGCCCGCGGCCAAGGCCAAGGCTTAGGGCCACGCTCGAACTCCCTATCCTTGCCCCTGGAGCGCGGCCCAAGTCTGTGGTGTGTGTCCGCGAGAGTGTGCGACGTGCCTTGGTCGCGAGCATGTGCTGCATTTCGAGCAAGGCACGCAGCCACCCCGCTGCCAAGGCCAAGGCCATGGCACCCAGCCACCCCGTGGCCAAGTCCTAGGCACGCAGCCACCCCGCGGCCAACGCCAAGGCCATGGCACCCAGCCACCCCGTGGCCAAGTCCTAGGCATGCAGCCACCCCGAGGCCAAGGCCAAGGCCATGGCACCCAGCCATCCCGCGGCCAAGGCCTAGGCACACAGCCACCCCGTGGCCAAGGCCAAGGCACGCAGATTGCGGCCAAATTTCGAGTTTCGGGGGCGGCGTGGGATTTTTGGCTGGCGTGGTCGGGTTTGGTGGGATTCGGTGGTGGGAGAAAACGGAATACAATTCCGAGCTCCGAAACTCGTTTTACGGCCATTTTACCGCCAGAGAACGGGTGCCCAAACGGGTGGTCCAACTCGTCCGATTCAGGCAAAACCGGAGAAGAAGTGGAAGGTAGGTGTGGATCTCAGTTTTTGGTCCAAGAATACGAAGCAACGGCGAGGACCGTGTGCTCACATTTTGGCAAATGCTTGCCCGCGGCCAAGGCACGCGGCCACCTCGCTGCCAAGGCCAAGGCACAGGGCCACGCTCGAGCTCCCTATCCTTGCCCCGGGAGCGTGGGCCAAGTGTGTATTGTGTGTGCGCGAGAGTGTGCGACGTGCCTTGGTCGCGAGCATGTGCGGCATTTCGAGCACGGCACGCAGCCAGCCCGCGGCCAAGTCCAAGGCCATGGCACCCAGCCTCCCCGCGGCCAAGGCCTAGGCACGCAGCCACTCCGCGGCCAAGGCCGTGTGCTGTAGCTCACAGATCTTGGCCAACTTTCGCGTTTCCGGGGCGTGGCGGGATTTTGGGGTGATGCATTAGATACGTGCGACAGTCGAACGTCGGAGAAGACGGGAGTCGATTCCGAGGTCCGAACCTCGATTTACGTCTGATTTACCGAACGTGCGGGGGTGCGACAAGGTGACGAAACGTGCCCACGAATTGGTCCGGATATGGTAGTACTGGGCCGGGGGCCTCCTCACGGTGCTAGTACTGTTTTCCTCTCGAAGAAATGATGAAAATAATGCGGGAGGCTCTGCGTCCATTTTTCCACCCGAAAAGGCCAAAATCCGTGAGCTATATAGCACACGGATTGCGGCCAAATTTTGCGTTTCGGGGGGCGTGGGATTTTTGGCCGGCGTGGTCGGGTTTGGTGGGAGTCGGTGGCGGGAGAAAACGGAATGCAATTCCGAGCTCCGAAACTCGTTTTACGGCCATTTTACCGCCAGAGAACGGGTGCCCACACGGGTGGGCCAACTCATCCGATTCAGGCAAAACCGGAGAAAGAAGAGGAAGGTAGGTGTGGATCTCAGTTTTGGGTCCAAGAATGCGAAGCAACGGCGAGGACCGTGTGCTCACATTTTGGCCAAATGCTCGCCCGCGGCCAAGGCACGCGGCCACCCCGCGGCCAAGGCCAAGGCACAGGGCCACGCTCGAGCTCCCTATCCTTGCCCCGGGAGCGCGGCCGAAGTGTGTATTGTGTGTGCGCGAGAGTGTGCGACGTGCCTTGGTCCCGAGAATGTGCTGCATTTCGAGCATGGCATGCAGCCAGCCCGAGGCCAAGGCCAAGGCACGCATATGCTCGCGACCAAGGGAGGTCGCACACTCTCACGCACACACAACACACACTCCGGCCGCGCTCCCGAGGCAAGGATAGGGAGCTCGAGCGTGGCCCTGTGCCTTGGCATTGGCAGCGGGGTGGCTGCATGGCTTGGCCTTGGCCGCGGGCGAGCATTTGGCCAAAATGTGAGCACACGGTCCTCGCCGTGTCTTGGTATTCTTGGACCAAAAACTGAGATCCACACCTACCTTCCACTTCTTTCTCCGGTTTTGCCTGAATCGGACGATTTGGCCCACCCGTTTGGGCACCCGTTCGATGCCGGTAAGATGGCCGTAAACCGAGTTTCGGAGCTCGGAATTGGATTCCGTTTTCTCCCGCCACCGACTCCCACCAAAACCCAAACACGCCAGCCCAAAATCCCACGCCAGCCCAGCCACGCCGCGCCGTGAGGAGGCCCCCGGCCCAGTTCTACCACAATCGGACCAATTCGGGGGCACGTTTCGTCCCCTTGTCGCACCCCCTCACGTTCGGTAAATCAAACGTAAAACGAGGTTCGGACCTCAGAATCGACTCCCGTCTTCTCCGACATTCGACTGTCGCACGTATCTAATGCATCACCCCAAAATCCCGCCACGCCCCGGAAACACGAAAGTTGGCCAAGATCCGTGAGCTACAGCACATGGCCTTGGCCGCGGGGTGGCTGCGTGCCTAGGCCTTGGCCGCGGGGTGGCTGCGTGCCTAGGCCTTGGCCGCAGGGTGGCTGGGTGCCATGGCCTTGGCCTTGGCCGCGGGCTGGCTGCGTGCCATGCTCGAAATGCAGCACATGCTCGCGACCAAGGCACGTCGCACACTCTCGCGCACACACAATACACACTTGGGCCGCGCTCCCGGGGCAAGGATAGGGAGCTCGAGCGTGGCCCTGTGCCTTGGCCTTGGCTGCGGGGTGGCCGCGTGCCTTGGCCTTGGCCTTGGCCGCGGGCGAGCATTTGGCCAAAATGTGAGCACACGGTCCTCGCCTTTGCTTCGTATTCTTGGACCAAAAACTGAGATCCACACCTACCTTCCACTTCTTTCTCCGGTTTTGCCTGAATCCGACAAGTTGGCCCACCCATTTGGGAACCCGTTCTCTGGCGGTAAAATGGCTGTTAAACGAGTTTCGGAGCTTGGAATTGGATAACGGTTTTCTCCCGCCACCGACTCCCACCAAACCCGACCACGCCAGCCAAAAATTCCACGCCGACCCTGAAACATGAAATTTGGCCGCAATCCGTGTGCTATAGCTCACGGATTTCGGCCTTTTCGGGCGGAAAAATGGGCGCAGGGCCTCCCGCATTATTTTCGGCATTTCTTCGACCGGAAAACAGTACTAGCACCGTGAGGATGCCCCCGGCCCAGTTCTACCACAATCGGACCAATTCGAGGGCACGTTTCGTCCCCTTTTCGCACCCCCGCACCCTCGGTAAATCGGCCATAAAACGAGCTTCGGACCTCGAAATCGACTCCTCACTTTTCCGACGTTCGGCTGTCGCACGTATCTAATGCAACACCCCAAAATCCCGCACCACCCCGGAAACGCGAAAGTTGGCCAAGATCCGTGAGCGACAGCACATGGCCCTCGAATTGGTCCGATTGTGGTAGAACTGGGCCGGGTGCCTCCTCACGGCGCAAGTACTGCTTTCCGCTCGAAGAAATGGCAAAAATAATGCGGGAGGCCCTGCGCCCATTTTTCCGCCAGAAAAGGCCAAAATCTGTGAGCTATAGCACACGGATTGGGGCAAAATTTCGCGTTTCGGGGGCGGCGTGGTATTTTGGGCTTGCGTCGTCGGGTTTGGTGGGAGTCGGTGGCGGGAGAAAACGGAATCCAATTCCGACCTCCGAAACTCGTTTTACGGCCAACTTACCAGCAGCAAACGGGTGCCCAAAATGGTGGGCCCACTCGTCCGATTCAGGCAAAACCGGAGAAAGAAGTGGAAGGTAGGTGTGGATCTCAGTTTTTGGTCCAAGAATACGAAGAAACGGCGAGGACCGTGTGCTCACATTTTGGCCAAATGCTCGCCCGCGGCCAAGGCCAAGCCACGCAGCTACCCTGCGGCCAACGCCAAGGCACAGGGCCACGCTCGAGCTCCCTATCATTGCCTCGGGAGCGCGGCCCGAGTGTCTCTTGCTTGTGCGTGAGAGTGTGCGACCTGCCTTGGTCGCGAGCATGTGCTGCATTTCTACCAAGGCACGGAGCAAGCCCGCGGCCAAGGCCAAGGCCGAGGCACGTACCCACCCCGTGGCCGTGGCCGAGGCACGCAGACACCCCACGGCCAAGGCCATGGCACCCAGCCACCCAGCGGCCAAGGCCATGGCAGCCAGCCAGCCCGCGGCCAAGGCCTTGGCACACAGCCAGCCCGCGGCCAAGGCCTTGGCACACAGCCACCCGGTGGCCAAGGCCAAGGCCATGGCACGTAGCCAGCCCGCGGCCAAGGGCAAGGCCGAGGCACGCAGCCACCCTGCGGCCAAGGCCAAGGCTGTGTGCTGTCGCTCATGGATCTTGGCCAACTTTCGCGTTTCCGGGGCGGTGCGGGATTTTGGGGTGATGCATTAGATACGTGCGACAGTCGAACGTCGCAAAAGGGGGGAGTCGATTTCGAGGTCCGAACCTCGTTTTACGGCCGATTTACCGAGGGTGCGGGGGTGCGAAAAGGGGACAAAACGTGCCCTCGAATTGGTCCGATTGTGGTAGAACTGGGCCGGGGGCCTCCTCACGGCGCAAGTACTTCTTTCCGCTCAAAGAAATGGCAAAAAGAATGCGGGAGGCCCTGCGCCCATTTTTCCGCCAGAAAAGGCCAAAATCCGTAAGCTATATAGCACACGGATTGTGGCCAAATTTCGTGTTTCGGGGGCGGCGTGGGATTTTGGGCTGCCGTGGCGGGTTTGGTGGGAGTTGGTGCCGGGAGAAAACGAGTTTCGGAGCTCGGAATTGGCCGCGAGCTGGCTGGGTGCCATGGCCTTGGCCGTGGGTGGACGCGTGCCTTGGCCTTGGCCACCGGGTGGCTGTGTGCCAAGGCCTTGGCCGCAGGGTGGCTGCGTGCCTAGGCCTTGGCCGCGGGCTGGCTGGGTGCCATGGCCTTGGCCGCGGGGTGGACGCGTGCCTAGGCCTTGGCGACGGGGTGGCTGCATGCCTCGGCCTTGGCCTTGGCCGCGGGCTGGCTACGTGGCTTTCTTGAAATGCAGCATATGCTCGCGACCAAGGCAGGTCGCACACTCTCACGCACACACAACACACACTCCGGCCGCGCTCCCGAGGCAAGGATAGGGAGCTCGAGCGTGGCCCTGTGCCTTGGCGTTAGCCGCGGGGTGGCTGCTTGGCTTGGCCTTGGCTGCGGCCGAGCATTTGGCCAAAATGTGAGCACAAGGTCCTCGCCGCTGCCAAGGCCTAGGCACGCAGCCACTCCGCGGCCAAGGCCGTGTGCTGTAGCTCACGGATCTTGGCCAACTTTCGCGTTTCCGGGGCGGTGTGGGATTTTGGAATGATGCGTTAGATACATGCGACAGTCGAACGTTGGAGAAGACGGGAGTCAATTCCGAGGTCCGAACCTTGTTTTACGGCCGATTTACCGAACGTTCGGGGGTGCAAAAAGGGGACGAAACGTGCCCGCGAATTGGTCCGGTTGTGGTAGAACTGGGCCGGGGGCCTCCTCATGGTGCTAGTACTGTTTTGCACTCAAAGAAATGGCGAAAATAATGCGGGAGGCCCTGCGCCCATTTTTCCGCCAAAAAAGGCCAAAATCCGTGAGCTATAGCACACGGATTGCGGCCAAATTTCGTCTTTCGGGGGCGGCGTGGGATTTTGGGCTGGCGTGGTCGGGTTTGGTGGGAGTCAGTGGTGGGAGAAAACAGAATCCAATTCCGTGCTCCGAAACTCGTTTAACGGCCATTTTACCGCTAGAGAACGGGTTCCCAAACGGGTGGGCCAACTCGTCCGATTCAGGCAAAACCGGAGAAAGAAGTGGAAGGTAGGTGTGGATCTCAGTTTTTGGTCCAAGAATACGAAGCAACGGCGAGGACCGTGTGCTCACATTTTGGTCAAATGCTCGCCCGCGGCCAAGGGAAAGGCATAGGGCCACGCTCGAGGTCCCTATCTTTGCTCCGGGAGCGCGGGCCAAGTTTGTGTTGTGTGTGTGCAAGAGTGTGCGACGTGCCTTGGTCGCGAGCATGTGCTGCATTTCGAGCAAGGCACGCGGCCACCCCGTGGCCAAGGCCGTGGAACGCAGCCACCCCGTGGCAAAGGCCAAGGCCATGGCAGCCAGCCACCACGCGGCCAAGGCCTAGGCATGCAGCCACCCCACGGCCAAGCCCTAGGCACGCAGCCACCCCGCGGCCAAGGCCTGGGTACGCAGCTACCTCGCGGCCAAGGCCATGTACTGTAGCTCACGATCTTGGCCAACTTTCGCATTTCCGGGGCGGTGCGGGATTTTGGGTGATGCATTAGATACGTTCGGCAGTCGAACGTCGGAGAAGACGGGAGTCGATTCCGAGGTCCGAACCTCGTTTTACGGCCGATTTACCGAACGCGGGCGGGGGATGAAAAGGGGATGAAACGTGCCCGCGAATTGGTCCGGTTGTGGTAGAACTGGGACGGGGCCTCCTCACGGTGCTAGTACTGATTTGGGCTCAAGAAATGGCAAAAATAATGCAGGTGGCCCTGCGCCCATTTTTCCCGCTAAAAGGCAAAATCCGTGAGCTATAGCGCACGGATTGCGGCCAAATTTCGCGTTCGGGGTGGCGTGGGATTTTTGGCTGGCGTCGGGTTTTCAGTCGGTTATGGGAGAAAACGGAATCCAATTCCGAGTTCAAAATCGCTTTTTTTCCATTTACGCCAGAGAACGGGTGCCAAACGGGTTGGCCAACCAACCGGTTCGAGCATTCAGGCAAAACCGTGAAAGAAGTGGAAGGTAGGTGTGGATCTCAGTTTTTGGTGCAAGAATATGCCTGAAAAATGGCCGAGGACCGTGTGCTCACATTTTGGCAAAATGCTTGCCCACGGCCAGGGCCAAGCCATGCAGCACCCAGCCCAACGCCAAACCAAGGCCAGCCACGCCGAAATCCCATCCTTGCCCTCGGGAGCGCGGCCGGAATGTGTGCTTATGTGTGCCTGAGGGAAAATGACCTGCCTTGGTCGCGAGCATGTGCTGCCATTTCCTTGAGCGGAAACAGCACCGTGCCAAAAGGCGAGGCAGCAGCCACCCCGTGGCCAGGCCACACGCAGCCACCGCAATGGGGTGGCTGCCATGGCACCCAGCCACCCCGCGGCCAAAATGGCACCCAGCCAAACGAGGTTCAAGGCCTCACGGCCACCCCAATGCCAAGGCCACATGGCACGCAGCCACCCCGGGCCGAAGGCCACGTTTTCACGCAGCCACCTCGCCAAGGCCAAGGCCGTGTGGTCGCTTCACGGATCTTGGCCAACTTTCGCTGATTGGCCGGGTGTGGTCGGGATTTTGGGGTGATGCATTAGATACGGGTTCAGTCGGCGTTGGAAAAGAGGGGAGTCGATTTTCTCCGAGGATAGGAACCTCGTTTACGGCCGATTTACCGTTGGCAGGCGGGGTGGCTGGGGCCTAAACGTTTGCCTCAAATTGCGATTGTGGTAGAACTGGGCGTGGGGCCTCCTCCGGCGCAAGTACTGTTTCCGCCGAAGAAATGGCAAAAGCTGAATGCAGGGCCTACGCCCATTCTTTCTCCGAAAGGCCAAAATTGGCCTTGGCACACGGGGTGGCTGCGTGCCTAGGCCTTGGGCGCGAGGTGGCTGGGTTGGGCCTTGGCCTTGGCCACGGGTTTGTGTGGGAGTCGGGTGGCTGCGGAGAGGCCTCCAATTCCGAGCTCGCTCGGTGTCATCTTACCGCAGCGGGGTGGACGGGTGCCCAAACCACCCCAAACGTGCCATGGCCCAGGAAAACCGGAGAAAGAAGTGGAAGGCCTAGGTGTGGATGTCCAGTTTTTGGCCAAGAATGGCGAAGCGTGCGGGCCTTGTGCTCACATTTGGGCCAAATGTCCCCCAGGCCTTGGCCGGCCAAGCCAAGCCCACCTTGGCCGCAGGGTGGACCACGTGCCAAGGCACAGCCTTGGCCACGCTGGAGCTCCCTATCCTTGGCCTCGGGCTGGCTGGTGCCTTGTGTTGTGCGTGAGATGCTGCGACCTGGCCTTGGTCGCATCTGCTGCACACACAAAACACACGTCCAGCCCGCTGCCAAGGCAAGGATAGGGAGCTTGGCGTGGCCCTGTGCCTTGGCATAGCGTCCACCCCAGTGGCTGGCGCTCTGGCCATGGCACCCAGCCAGCCGAGCATTTGGCCAAAATGTGAGGCACGGTCCTTGCCGTTTCTTCGTATTCTTGGACCAAAACTTGAGATCCACACCTACCTTCCACTTCTTTCTCCGGTTTTGCCTGAATCGGACGAGTTGGCCCACCCGTTTGGGCACCCGCTCCAGTAAGATGGCCGTGAAACGAATTCAGAGCTCGAATTGGATTCGTTTTCTCCTGCCACCGACTCCCACCAAACCCATCACGCGCAGCCCAAAATCCCACGCCGCCCCCGAACCGGTTTTGGCCACAATCCGTGTGCTATAGCTCACGGATTTTGGCCTTTTTGGCGGAAAAATGGGCGCAGGGCCTCCCGCATTATTTTTGCCATTTCTTTGAGTGCAAAACAGTACTTGCACCAGAGGGGCCCCGCCCAGTTCTACCACAACGGACCAATTGGCGAGGGCACGTTTTCCCCTTTTTGCACCCGACGTTCGGTAAATCGGCCGTAAAACAAGGTTCGACCTCGAATTGACTCCCCTCTTTTCCAACGTTCGACTGTCGCATGTATCTAACGCATCATTCCAAAATCCCACACCGCCCGAAACGCTCGAAAGTTGGCCAAGATCCGTGAGCTACAGCACACGGACTTGGCCTTGGCCACGGAGGTGGCTGCGGCCATGGCCTTGGCCTTGGCCTCGGAGTGGCTGCGTGCTCACATTTGGCCAAATGCTCGTGCCCATCCTTTTACCAAGGCCAAGCCAAGCAGCCAAGGCCTTGGCCGTGGCTAACGCCAAGGCACAGGGCCACGCTGTGCCAGGCCTTGGCCGTGGGTGGTGCGATGCCTGGCCTTGGCCACGGGTGGCTGTGTTGGCCTGTGGCCTTGGCCGTGGGCTGGCCTGCCTTGCTCTTGCAGCACGGGCTCGCGACCAAGGCAGGTCAAGACACTCTCACGCCACACAAGACACACCGGGCGCTCCCGAGGCAAGGATAGGGAGCTGCAGCCACCCGTGCCTTGGCCTTGGCACGCGGGGTGGCTGCGTGGCCAAGGCCTTGGCCGCAGGCGAGCATTTGGCCAAAATGTGAGCACACGGTCCTCGCCGTTTCTTCGTATTCTTGGACCAAAAACTGAGATCCACACCTACCTTCCACTTCTTTCTCCGGTTTTGCCTGAATCGGAGGAGTTGGCCCACCATTTGGGCACCCACCCTGCCTAAGATGGCGTAAAAAGCGAGTTTTCGAGCTCGGAATTGGATTCGTTTTCTCCCGCCACCGACTCCCACCAAACCCGCCACGCCAGCCCAAAATCCCACGCCGCCCGAACACGAAATTTTGCCACAATCCGTGTGCTATAGCTCACGATTTTGGCCTTTTCTGGCGGAAAAATGGGCGCAGGGCCTCCCGCATTATTTTTGCCATTTCTTTGAGCGGAAAAGCAGTACTTGCCGTGAGGAGGCCCCCGGCCCAGTTCTACCACAATCGGACCAATTTGAGGGCACGCTTTCGTCCCTTTTCGCACCCCCGCACCCTCGGTAAATCGGCCGTAAACGAGGTTCGACCTCGGGACTCCCCTCTTTTCCAATCGACTGTCGCTGGGTATCTAATGCATCACCCCAAAATCCCGCACCGCCCGAAACGCGTTGGCCAAGATCCGTGAGCTACAGCACACGGCCTTGGCCTTGGCCGCTGGGTGGCTGCGTGCCATGGCCTTGGCCATGGCGGCTGGGTGGCTGGGTGCCATGGCCTTGGCCTTGGCCACGGGTGGCTGTGTGCCAAGGCCTTGGCCTCGGGTGGCTGCGTGCCTAGGCCTTGGCCGCGGGCTGGCTGGGTGCCATGGCCTTGGCCGGGCTGGCTGGGCCTTGGCCAAAGGCTGTGGCCTTGGCCTTGGCCACGGGTGGCTGTTGCCTTGGCCTTGGCCCGGGCTGGCTCCGTGCCTTGCCAAAAATTGCAGCACATGCTGGCTGGGTACGCACACTCTCCTGGCACACACAACACAAACTATAGGCCTTGGCCGCAGGGTGGACGCTGCCGTGAGGCCTTTTTGGCTGGCAGGGCAAATTTGCCGTGGCCTTGGCCGCGGTGGCTGCGTGCCATTTGAAAAAATGTGAGCACACGGTCACGCACACACAAAACTTCTTGGACCAAAGAAACTGAGATCCACACCTACCTTCCACTTCTTTCTCCGGTTTGCCTGAATCGGACGGCTTGGCCCACCCGTTTTGGAACCTCAGTTTTGGCCAAATGGCCGCAAAAGACGAGTTTGAGCTCGGAATTGGATTCGTTTTCTCCCGCCACCGACTCCCACCAAACCTACCACGCCAGCCAAAATCTCCGCCCCCCGAATCGGACGAGTTGGCCAAATCCGTGTGCTATAGCCCAAGTTTGGCCTTTTCTGTAAGAAGGAAAAATGGGCGCAGGGCCTCCCGCATTATTTTCGCCATTTCTTCGAGCCCAGCAAACCAGTACTACGGCAGCCCAAGGCCCCCGCCCAGTTCTCTACCACAACGGACCAATTTGCCACGTTTCATCCCCTTTTCGCACCCCGATTTTGGCCTAAATTTGGCCGTAAAATTTGGACCTTGGAATCGGCCTCCCGCATTATTCCATTTCTTTGAGTGCAAAAACAGTACTAGCACCATGAGGAGGCCACTCAGTTAGGCCCAGTCCTGGCTGCCCCCCTTGCATCACCAAAATCCTGCCCGTCCCGGCAAGGTTGGGCCAAGATCCATGACTCAGCCTGCCTTGGCCAACGGCTGCGTGCCTTGGCCTTGCTAACGGCGTGGCATTCCAAAATCCACCGGCCCTGGGGTGCGCGTGAAGGCCTTGGCCAAGATCCGTGAGCTTGGCACACGGGCTTGGCTGCGGGGCCTGCCAGGCCTTGGCCGCGGGGTGGCCTTGTGCTGCCTGGCCACCGACCTGGCCTTGGTGGCTGCGTGCCTTGGCCTTGGCCGCCAAAATGGCCACGTGCCTTGCTCAAAATGCAGCACACAGGGCCAAGGCATTTTGTCCCTATCACTCTCCACACACAACACAAACTGGGCCGTGTGCCCGGGGCAAGGATAGGGAGCTCAAGAACCCACGACCCAGCCCGTTGGCCTTGGCCAAGATGGTGGCCTTTGGCCTTGCCTCCATGCCTTTTGCAAAATGTGAGCACACGGCCAAGGCCATGGCACTTCCATTCTTGGACCAAAAACTGAGATCCACACCTACCTTCCACTTCTTCTCCGGTTTTGCCTGAATCGGACGGTTGGCCACCCGGTTGGGAACCCGTTCTCTGGCGGTAAAATGGCCGTGAAAGCCAGCTCGGAATTGATTCTCGTTTTCTCCCGCACCGACTCCGACCAAACCCGACCACGCCAGCCCAAAATCCCACGACGCCCCCGAAACGCGAAATTTGGCCACAATCCGTGTGCTATAGCTCACGGATTTTGGCCTTTTCTGGCGGAAAAGTGGGCGCAGGGCCTCCCGCATTATTTTTGCCATTTCTTTGAGCGAAAAACTGTACTTGCGCCGCAAGGAGGCCCCCGGCCCAGTTCTGACACAATCGGAACAATTTGAGGGCACGTTTCGCCCCCTTTTCGCACCCGCACCCTCGGTAAATCGGCCGTAAAATGAGGTTCGACCTCGAAATCGACTCCCCTCTTTTTGCAGACGCTCGACTGTCGCACGATCTAATGCATCACCCCAAAATCCCGCACCGCCCGAAACGCGAAAGTTGGCCAAGATCCGTGAGCGACAGCACACGGCCTTGGCCTTGGCCGCAGGTGGCTGCGTGCCTCGGCCTTGGCCCTAGGCCGTGGCTGGCTACGTGCCTTGGCCTGCAGCATTGCCACGACCAAGGTGGGTCGTGCCACGGCACACAAAACACACACCGGGCGGCTGCCGAGGCCTTGGGGAGCTCGAGGTGGCCCTGTGCCTTGGCGTTGTCCGCGGGTGGCTGTGGCTGGCCGGCCTTGGCGCGCGGGCGGCACGTGCCATTTGGCCAAAATGTGAGCACACGGTCCTTGCCAAAATTCTTCGGGGCTTGGACCAAATGTGCCTTGGCCTTGGATCCACACCTACCTTCCACTTCTTTCTCCCTTGTTTTTCCTGAATGGACCAAAAATGAGATTGGGCACCCTTCCACCTCTTTCCTTGGCCACGGTGCCTTGCTCGAATGAAATGGCATGCTCGCCAAAGGCAGGCGCACAGAGCTCGGAATTGATTCCGCTTTCTCCCGCCACCGACTCCCACCAAACCCGCTCGGCAGCCCAAAATCCCACGCCGCCCCGCGGGTGGCCGTGCAATCCGTGTGCTATAGCTCACGGATTTTGGCCTTTTCGGCGGAAAATGGGCGAGGGCCTCCCGCATTATTTTTGCCATTTCTTTGAGGAAAAAGTAGATCCACCCTGAGGAGGCACTTCTTTCCCAGTTTTACCACAATCGGACCAGTTGGCCCACCACGTTTGGGAACCCGTTTTCGCACCCCCGCACGCTCGGTAAATCGGCCGTAAACTAACGAGTTCGAGCCTCGGAATTGATTCCGTTTTCCCGACCGACTCCCACCAAACCCGCACGCTAATGCCAAAACCCAGGCCTTGGCCCCCGGCTGCGTGACGGGTTGGCCACCATCGTGTGTGCCATTGCTCACGGCCTTTGGCCTTTGGCCGCGGGTGGCTGGTGCCTATGGCCCTACCCACCATTTTGGGCACCCGTTCGCCGCTGGTAAGATGGCCGTAAAACGAGTTTTGGAGCTCGGAATTGGATTCCGTTTTCTCCCGCCACCAACTCCCACCAAACCCAACGACGCAAGCCCAAAATCCCACGCCGCCCCCGAAACGCGAAATTTTGCCACAATCCGTGTGCTATAGCTCACGGATTTTGGCCTTTTCTGGCGGAAAAATGGGCGCAGGGCCTCCCGCATTATTTTTGCCATTTCTTCGAGCGGAAAGCAGTACTTGCGCCGTGAGGAGGCCCCCGGCCCAGTTCTACCACAACCGGACCAATTCGCAGGCACGTTTCGTCCCCTTTTCGCACCCCCGCATGTTCGGTAAATCAGCCGTAAAACGAGGTTCGGACCTTGGAATCGACTCCCGTCTTCTCCGACGTTTGACTGTCGCACGTATCTAATGCATCACCCCAAAATCCCGCACCGCCCCGGAAATGCAAAAGTTGGCCAAGATCCGTGAGCTACAGCACACGGCCTTGGCCGCGGGGTGGCTGCATGCCTAGGCCTTGGCAGCGGCGTGGCTGGGTGCCATGGCCTTGGCCTTGGCCGCGGGGTGGCTGCGTGCCTAGGCCTTGGCCGCGGGGTGGCTGGGTGCCATGGCCTTGGCCTTGGCCGTGGAGTGGCTGCGTGCCTAGGACTTGGCCGCGGGGTGGCTGGGTGCCATGGCCTTGGCCTTGGCCGTGGAGTGGCTGCGTGCCTAGGACGGGGCCGCGGGGTGGCTGCGTGCCTTGCCTTGGCCGCGGGCTGGCTGCGTGCCTTTCTCGAAATGCAGCACATGCGCGCGACAAAGGCACGTCGCACACTCTCGCGCACACACAACACACACTTGGGCCGCGCTCCCGGGGCAAGGATAGTGTGCTCGAGCGTGGCCCTGTGCCTTGGCCTTGGCCGCGGGGTGCCCGCGTGGCTTGGCCTTGGCCTTGGCCGCGGGCGAGCATTTGGGCAAATTTTGAGCACACGGTCCTCGCCGTTGCTTCGTATTCTTGGACCAAAAACTGAGATCCACACCTACCTTCCACTTCTTTCTCTGGTTTCGCATGAATCCGACGAGTTGGCTCACCCGTTTGGGCACCCGTTCTCTGGCGGTAAAATGGCCGTAAAACGAGTTTCGGAGCTCGGAATTGGATTCCGTTTTCTCCCGCCACCGACTCCCGCCAAACCCGACCACGCCAGGCAAAAATCCCACGCCGCCCCCAAAACACGAAATTTTGCCGCAATCCGTGTGCTATATAGCTCACATATATTGGCCTTTTCGGGCGGAAAAATGGGCGCAGGGCCTCCCGCATTATTTTTGCCATTTCTTCGAGCATAAAACCGTACTAGCACCGTGAGGAGGCCCCCGGCCCAGTTCTACCACAACTGGACCAATTCGCGGGCACGTTTCGTCCCCTTTTCGCACCCCCGCACGTTCGGTAAATCGGCCGTAAAACGACGTTCGGACCTCGGAATCGACTCCCGTCTTCCCCGACGTTTGACTGTCGCACGTATCTAATGCACCAACCCAAAATCCCGCACCGCCCCGGAAACGCGAAAGTTGGCCAAGATCCGTGGGCGACAGCACACGGCCTTGGCCTTGGCCGCGGGGTGGCTGCGTGCCTAGGCCTTGGCAGCGGCGTGGCTGGGTGCCAGGGCCTTGGCCTTTCCCGCGGGGTGGCTGCATGCCTAGGCCTTGGCCGCGGGGTGGCTAGGTGCCATGGCCTTGCCCTTGGCCGCGGGGTGGCTGCGTGCCTTGCCTTGGCCGCGGGGTGGCTGCGTGCCTAGGCCATAGCCGCGGGGTGGCTGCGTGCCTAGGCCATGGCCGCGGGGTGGCTGCGTGCCTAGGCCTTCGCCGCGTGGTGGCTGCGTGCCTAGGCCTTGGCCGCGGGGTGGCTGGGTGCCATGGCCTTGGCTTTGGCCGCGGGGAGGCTGCGTGCCTTGGCTTTGGCCGCGGGCTGGCTGCGTGCCTTGCTCGGAATGCAGCATATGCTCGCGACCAAGGCACGTCGCACACTCTCGCACACACACAACACACACTTGGACCGCGCTCCCGGGGCAGGGATAGGGAGCTCGAGCGTGGCCCTGTGCCTTGGCCTTGGCCGCGGGGTGGCCGCGTGCCTTGGCCGCGGGCGAGCATTTGGCCAAAATGTGAGGACACGGTCCTCGCCGTTGCTTCGTATTCTTGGACCAAATACTGAGATCCACACCTACGTTCCACGTCTTTCTCCGGTTTTGCCTGAATCGGACGAGTTGGCCCACCTGTTTTGGAACCCGTTCTCTGGCGGTAAAATGGCCGTAAAACGAGTTTCGGAGCTCGGAATTGGATACCGTTTTCTCCCGCCACCGATTCCCACCAAACCCGACCACGCCAGCCAAAAATCCCACGCCGCCCCCCGAAACACAAAATTTGTCCGCAATCTGTGTGCTATAGCTCACGGATTTTGGCCTTTTCGGGCGGAAAAATGGGCGCAGGGCCTCCCACAATATTTTCGCCATTTCTTCGAGCGTAAAACAGTACTAGGACCATGGGGAGGCCCCCGGCCCAGTTCTACCACAACCGGACCAATTTGCGGGCACGTTTCGTCCCCTTTTCGCACCCCTGCATGCTCGGTAAATCGGCCGTAAAACGAGGTTCGTACCTCGGAATCAACTCCCGTCTTCTCTGACATTCGACTGTCGCACATATCTAATGCATCACCCCAAAATCCCGCACCACCCCGGAAACACGAAAGTTGGCCAAGATCCATGAGCTACGGCACACGGCCTTGGCCGTGGGGTGGCTGCTTGCCTAGGCCTTGGCAGCGGCGTGGCTGCGTGCCATGGCCTTGGCCTTGGCCACGGGGTGGCTGCGTGCCTTGGCCTTGGCCACGGGGTGGCTGCGTGCCTTGGCCTTGGCCACGGGGTGGCTGCGTGCCTTGGCCTTGGCCGCGGGGTGGCTGGGTGCCTTGGCCGCATGGTGGCTGGGTGCCACAGCCTTGGCCTTGGCCAAGGGGTGGCTTCGTGCCTTGGCCTTGGCCGCGGGCTGGCTGCATGCCTTGCTCGAAATGCAGCACATGCTCGCGAAAAAGGCACGTCGCACAGTCTCACGCGCACACAACACAAACTTGGGCCGCGCTCCCGGGGCAAGGATAGGGAGCTCGAGCGTGGCCCTGTGCCTTGGCCTTGGCCGCTGGGTGGCCGCGTGTCTTGGCCTTGGCCTTGGCCGCAGGCTAGCATTTGGCCAAAATGTGAGCACACGGTCCTCGCGGTACCTTCGTATTCTTGGACCAAAAACTGAGATCCACACCTACCTTCCACTTCTTTCTCCGGTTTTTCCTGAATCCGACAAGTTGGCCCACCCGTTTGGGCACCCGTTCTCTGGCGGTAAAATGGCCGTAAAACGAGTTTAGGAGCTCGGAATTGGATTCCGTTTCCTCCCGCCACCGACTCCCACCAAACCCAACCACGCCCGCCAAAAATCCAACGCCGCCCCCGAAATGCGAAATTTGGCCGCAATCCGTGTGCTATAGCTCACGGATTTTGGCCTTTTCGGGCGGAAAAATGGGCGCAGGGCCTCCCGCATTATTTTCGCCATTTCTTCGAGAGGAAAACAGTACTAGCACCGTGAGGAGGCCCCTGGCCCAGTTCTACCACAACCGGACCAATTCGCGGGCACGTTTCGTACCCTTTTCGCACCCCCGCACGTTCGGTAAATCAGACGTAAAACAAGGTTCGGACCTCGGAATCGACTCCCGTCTTCTCCGACGTTCGACTGTCGCACGTATCTAATGCATCACCCCAAAATCCCGCCCGGCCCCGGAAACGCGAAAGTTGGCCAAGATGCGTGAGCTACAGCACACGGCCTTGCCCGCGGGGTGGCTGCGTGCCAAGGCCTTGGCCGCGGGGTGGCTGGGTGCCATGGCCTTGGCCACGGGGTGGCTGGGTGCCATGGCCTTGGCCTTGGCCGCGGGGTGGCTGCGTGCCTAGGCCTTGGCCTTGGCCACGGGGTGGCTGCGTGCCTTGGCCTTGGCCACGGGGTGGCTGCGTGCCTTGCTCGAAATGCAGCATATGCTCGCGACCAAGGCACGTCACACACTCCTACACACACACAACACACACTTGGACCGCGCTCCCGGGGCATGGATAGGGAGCTCGAGCGTGGCCCTCTGCCTTGGCCTTGGCCGCGGGGTGGCCGCGTGCCTTGGCCTTGGCCTTGGCTGCGGCCGAGCATTTTGCCAAAATGTGAGCACACGGTCCTCGCCGTTGCTTCGTATTCTTGGACCAAAAACTGAGATCCACACCTACCTTCCACTTCTTTCTCCGGTTTTGCCTGAATCCGACGAGTTGGCCCACCCGTTTGGGCACCCGTTCTCTGGCAGTAAAATGGCTGTAAAACGAATTTCGGAGCTCGGAATTGGATTCCATTTTCTCCCGCCACCGACTCCCACCAAACCCGACCACGCCAGCCAAAAATCCCACGCCGCCCCCGTAACGCGAAATTTGGCCGCTTTCCGTGTGCTATAGCTCACAGATTTTGGCCTTTTCGGGTGGAAAAATGCGAAAGTTGGCCAAGATCCGTGAGCTACACCACACGGCCTAGGCCGCGGGGTGGCTGCGTGCCTAGGCCATGGCCGCGGGGTGGCTGCGTGCCTAGACCTTCGCCGCGGGGTGGCTGGTTGCCATGGCCTTGGCTTTGGGCGCGGGGTGGCTGCGTGCCTTGGCTTTGGCCGCGGGCTGGCTGCGAGCCTTGCTCGAAATGCAGCACATGCTCGCGACCAAGGCACGTCGCACACTCTCGCACACACACAACACAAACTTGGACCGCGCTCACGGATTTTGACCTTTTCGGGCGGAAAAGTGGGCGCAGGGCCTCCCGCATTATTTTCGCCATTTCTTCGAGAGGAAAACAGTACTAGCATCATGAGGAGGCCCCCGGCTCAGTTCTACCACAACCGGACCAATTCGCGGGCACGTTTCGTTCCCTTTTCGCACCCCCGCACGTTCGGTAAATCAGACGTAAAACGAGGTTCGGACCTCGGAATCGACTCCCGTCTTCTCCGACGTTCGACTGTCACACGTATCTAATCCATCACCCCAAAATCCCGCCCCGCCCCGGAAACGCGAAAGTTGGCCAAGGTCCGTGAGCTACAGCACACGGCCTTGGCCGCGGGGTGGCTGCGTGCCTAGGCCTTGGCCACGGGGTGGCTGGGTGCCATGGCCTTGCCCTTGGCCGTGGGGTGGCTGCGTGCCTTGGCCTTGGCCGTGGCCGCGGGCGAGCATTTGGCCAAAATGTGAGCACATGGTCCTCGCCGTTGCTTCGTATTCTTGGACCAAAAACTGAGATCCACACCTACCTTCCACTTCTTTCTCTGGTTTTGCCTGAATCCGACGAGTTGGCCCACCCGTTTGGGCACCCGTTCTGTGGCCGTAAAATGGCTGTAAAATGAGTTTCGGAGCTTGGAATTGGATTCCATTTTCTCCCGCCACCGACTCCCACCAAACCCGACCACGCCCGCCAAAAATCACTCGCCGCCCACGAAACGCGAAATTTGGCCGCAATCCGTGTGCTGTAGCTCACGGATTTTGGCCTTTTCGGGCGAAAAAATGGGCGCAGGGCCTCCCGCATTATTTTCGCCATTTCTTCGGGAGGAAAACGGTACTAGCACCGTGAGGAGGACCCCGACCCATTTCTACCACAACCGGACCATTTCGGGGGCACGTTTCGTCCCCTTTTCGCACCCCCGCAGGTTCGTTAAATCAGACGTAAAACGAGGTTCGGACCTCGGAATTGACTCCCGTCTCCTCCGACGTTCGACTGTCGCACGTATCTAATGCATCACCCCAAAATCCCGCCCCGCCCTGGAAACGCGAAAGTTGGCCAAGATCCGTGAGCTACAGCACACGGCCTTGGCCGCGGGGTGGCTGCGTGCCTTGTTCGAAATGAAGCACATGCTCGCGACCAAGGCACGTCGCACACTCTCGTGCACACACAACCCAAACTTGGGCCGCGCTCCCGGGGCAAGGATAGGGAGCTCGAGCGTGGCCCTGTGACTTGGCCTTGGCCGCGGGGTGGCCGCGGCCGGGCATTTGGCCAAAATGTGAGCACACGGTCCTCGCCGTTGCTTCGTATTCTTGGACCAAAAACTGAGATCCACACCTACCTTCCACTTCTTTCTCCGTTTTTGCCTGAATCCGACGAGTTGGCCCACCCGATTGGGAACCCGTTCTCTGGCGGCAAAATGGCTGTTAAACGAGTTTCGGAGCTCGAAATTGGATTCCGTTTTCGCCCGCCACCGACTCCCACCAAACCCGACCACGGCAGCCAAAAATCCCACGCCGCCCCCGAAACACGAAATTTGGCGGCCCGAGTGTGTGTTGTGTGTGCGTGACAGTGTGCGACCTGCCTTGGTCGCGAGCATGTGCTGCATTTCGAGCAAGGCACGGAGCCAGCCCGCGGCCAAGGCCAAGGCCGAGGCACGCAGCCACCCCGTGGCCAAGGCCAAGGCACCCGTCCACGCCGGGGCCAAGGCCATGGCACCCACCCAGCCCGCGGCCAGGGCCATGGCACCCAGCCAGCCCGCGGCCAAGGCCTAGGCACGCAGCCAGCCCGCGGACAAGGCCTTGGCACACAGCCACCCCGAGGCAAAGGCCAAGGCCATGGCACGCAGCCACCCCGCGGCCATGGCCAAGGCCATGGTACGCAGCCACCCCGCGGCCGAGGCCAAGGCCGTGTGCTGTAGCTCACGGATCTTGGCCAACTTTCGCGTTTCCGGGGCGGTGCGGGATTTTGGGGCGGTGCGGGATTTTGACGTGCGACAGTCGAGGGTTGGAAAAGAGGGGAGTTGATTTCGAGGTCCGAACCTCGTTTTACGGCCGATTTACCGAGGGTGCGGGGGTGTGAAAAGGGGACGAAACGTGCCCGCGAATTGGTCCGATTGTTGTAGAACTGGGCCGGGGGCCTCATCACGGTGCAAATACTGTTTTCCGCTCGAAGAAATGGCGAAAAAAATGCGGGAGGCCCTGCGCCCATATTTCCCCCGGAAAAGGCCAAAATCAGTGAGCTATAGCACACGGATTGTGGCAAAATTTCACGTTTCGGGGGCGGCGTGGGATTTTGGGCTGGCGTGGTCGGGTTTGGTGGGAGTCGGTGGCGGGAGAAAACGGAATACAATTCCGAGCTCCGAAACTCGTTTTACGGCCATCTTACCGGCAGCGAACGGGTGCCCAAAAGGGTGGGCCCACTCGTCCGATTCAGGCAAAACCGGAGAAAAAAGTGGAAGGTAGGTGTGGATCTCAGTTTTTGGTCCAAGAATACGAAGAAACGGCGAGGACCGTGTGCTCACATTTTGGCCAAATGCTCGCCTGCGGCCAAGGCCAAGCCCCGTAGCCACCCCGCGGCCAACGCCAAGGCACAGGGCCACGCTCGAGCTCCCTATCCTTGCCTCAGGAGCGCGGCCCGAGTGTGTCTTATGTGTGCGTGATAGTGTGCGACCTGCCTTGGTCGCGAGCATGTGCTGCATTTCGAGCAAGGCACGGAGCAAGCCCGCGGCCAAGGCCAAGGCCGAGGCACGCAGCCACCCCGTGGCCGTGGCCGAGGCACGCAGACACCCCACGGCCAAGGCCATGGCACCCAGCCGCCCAGCGGCCAAAGCCATTGCAGCCAGTCAGCCCGCGGCCAAGGCCTTGGCACACAGCCACCCGGTGGCCAAGGCCAAGGCCATGGCACACAGCCACCCCGAGGCCAAGGCCATGGCACGCAGCCACCCCGAGGCCAAGGCCAAGGCCATGGCCCGCAGCCACCTCACGGCCAAGGCCAAGTCCGTGTGCTGTCGCTCACGGATCTTGGCCAACTTTCGCGTTTCCGGGGCGGTGCAAGATTCTGGGGTGATGCATCAGATACGTGCGACAGTCGAACGTCGGAAAAGAGGGGAGTCGATTTCGAGGTCCGAACCTCGTTTTACGGCCGATTTACCGAGGGTGCGGGGGTGCGAAAAGGGGACGAAACGTGCCCGCGAATTGGTCCGATTGTGGTAGAACTGGGCCGGGGGCCTCCTCACGGCGCAAGTACTGCTTTCCGCTCGAAGAAATGGCAAAAATAATGCGGGAGGCCCTGCGCCCATTTTTCCGCCAGAAAAGGCCAAAATCCGTGAGCTATAGCACACGGATTGTGGCCCAATTTCGAGTTTCGGGGGCGGCGTGGGATTTTGGGCTGGCGTCGTCAGCTTTGGTGGGAGTCGGTGGCCCTGCGGGAGAAAACGAGTTTCGGAGCTCGGAATTGGCCGCGAGCTGGCTGGGTGCCATGGCCTTGGCCGTGGGTGGACGCGTGCCTTGGCCTTGGCCACCGGGTGGCTGTGTGCCAAGGCCTTGGCCGCAAGGTGGCTGCGTGCCTAGGCCTTGGCCGCGGGCTGGCTGGGTGCCATGGCCTTGGCCGCGGGGTGGACGCGTGCCTAGGCCTTGGCGACGGGGTGGCTGCATGCCTCGGCCTTGGCCTTGGCCGCGGGCTGGCTACGTGGCTTTCTTGAAATGCAGCATATGCTCGCGACCAAGGCAGGTCGCACACTCTCACGCACACACAACACACACTCCGGCCGCGCTCCCGAGGCAAGGATAGGGAGCTCGAGCGTGGCCCTGTGCATTGGCGTTAGCCGCGGGGTGGCTGCTTGGCTTGGCCTTGGCTGCGGCCGAGCATTTGGCCAAAATGTGAGCACAAGGTCCTCGCCGTTTCTTCGTATTCTTGGACCAAAAACTGACATCCACACCTACCTTCCACTTCTTTCTCCGGTTTTTCCTGAATCGGACGAGTGGGCCCACCCGTTTGGGCATCCGTTCGCTGCCGGTAAGATGGCCGTAAAACGATTTTCGGAGCACGGAATTGGATTCCGTTTTCTCCCGCCACCGACTCCCACCAAACCCGACCACGGCAGCCGAAAATCCCACGCCGCCCCCGAAACGCAAAATTTGGCCACAATCCGTGTGCTATAGGTCACGGATTTTGGCCTTTTCCGGGGGAAAAATGGTCGCAGGGCCTCCCGCATTATTTTCGCCATTTCTTCGACCGGAAAACAGTACTTGCGCCGTGAGTAGGCCCCCGGCCCAGTTCTACCACAATCGGACCAATTCGCGGGCACGTTTCGTCCCCTTTTCGTACCCCCGCACCCTCGGTAAATCGGCCGTAAAACGAGGTTCGTACCTCGAAATCGACTCCCCCCTTTTCCAACGCTCGACTGTCGCACGTATCTAATGCATCACCCCAAAATCCCGCACCACCCCGGAAACGCGAAAGTTGGCCAAGATCCGTGAGCTACAACACACGGCCTTGGCCTTGGCCGCGGGGTGGCTGCGTGCCGTGGCCTTGGCCTTGGCCTCGGGGTGGCTGCGTGCCAAGGCCTTGGCCGTGGGCTGGCTGCGTGCCTAGGCCTTGACCGCGGGCTGGCTGGGTGCCATGGCCTTGGCCGCGGGGTGGCTGGGTGCCATCGCCTTGGCCGCGGGGTGGACGCGTGCCTTGGCCTTGGCCACGGGGTGGCTGCGTGCCTGGGCCTTGGCCTTGGCCGCGGGCTGGCCCCGTGCCTTGCTCGAAATACAGCACATGCTCGCGACCAAGGCAGGTCGCACACTCTCACGCATACATAACACACACTCCGGCCGCGCTCCCGAGGCAAGGATAGGGAGCTCGAGCGTGGCCCTGTGCCTTGGCGCTGGCCGCGGGGTGGCTGCGTGGCTTGGCCTTGGCCGCGGGCAAGCATTTCGCCAAAATGTGAGCACACGGTCCTCGCCGTTTGTTCGTATTCTTGGGCCAAAAACTGAGATCCACACCTACCTTCCACTTCTTTCTCTGGTTTTGCCTGAATTGGATGAGTTGGCCCACCCGTTTGGACCCGTTTGCTGCCGGTAAGATGGCCGTAAAATGAGTTTCGGAGCTCGGAATTGGATTCCGTTTTCTCCCACCACCGACTCCCACCAAACCCGACGACGCCTGCCGAGAATCCCATGCCGCCCCCGAAACGCGAAATTTGGCCACAATCCGTGTGCTATAGCTCACGGATTTTGGCCTTTTCTGGCGGAAATATGGGCGCAGGGCCACCTGCATTATTTTTGCCATTTCTTCAAGCGGAAAGCAGTACTTGCGCCGTGAGGAGGCCCACAGCCCAGTTCTACCACAATCGGACCAATTCGGTAAATCGGCCGTAAAACGAGGTTCGGACCTCAAAATCGACTCCCCTCTTTTCCGACGTTCGACTGTCGCACGTATCTAATGCATCACCCCAAATCCCGCACCGCCCCGGAAATGCGAAAGTTGGCCAAGATCCGTGAGCGACAGCACACGGCCTTGGGCTTGGCCGCGGGGTGACTGCGTGCCTAGGCCTTGGCCGCGGGTTGGCTGGGTGCCATGGCCTTGTCCTTGGCCACCGGGTGGCTGTGTGCCAAGGCCTTGGCCTCGGGGTGGCTGCGTGCGTAGGCCTTGGCCGCGGGCTGGCTGGGTGCCATGGCCTTGGCCGCGGGGTGGACGCGTGCCTAGGCCTTGGCCACGGGGTGGCTGCGTGCCTCGGCCTTGGCCTTGGCCGCGGGCTGGCTCCGTGCCTTGCTCGAATTGCAGCACATGCTCGCGACCAAGGTACGTCGCACACTCTCGCGCACACACAACACACAATTGGGCCGCGCTCCCGGGGCAAGGATAGGGAGCTCGAGCGTGGCCCTGTGCCTTGGCCTTGGCCGCGGTGTGGCCGCGTGCCTTGGGCTTGGAATTGGCCGCGGGCGAGCATTTGTCCAAAATGTGAGGACACGGTCCCCGCCGTTGCTTCGCATTCTTGGACCAAAAACTGAGATCCACGCCTACCTTCCACTTCTTTCTCCGGTTTTGCCTGAATCGGACGAGTGGGCCCACCCGTTTGGGCACCCGTTCGCTGCCGGTAAGATGGCCGTAAAACGAGTTTCGGAGCTCGGAATTGGATTCCGTTTTCTCCCGCCACCGACTCCCACAAAACTCGACCACGCCAGCCCAAAATCCCACGCCGCCCCCGAAACGCGAAATTTGACCACAATCCGTGTGCTATAGCTCACGGATTTTGGCCTTTTCTGGCGGAAATACGGGCGCAGGGCCACCCGCATTATTTTTGCCATTTCTTCGAGCGGAAAGCAGTAGATGTGCCGTGAGGAGGCCCCCGGCCCAGTTCTACCACAATTGGACCAATTTGAGGGCACGTTTCTTCCCCTTTTCGCACCCCCGCACCCTCGGTAAATCGGCCGTAAAACGGGGTTCGGACCTCGAAATCGAATACCCTCTTTTCCGACGTTCGACTGTCGCACGTATCTAATGCATCACCCTAAAATCCCGCACCGCCCCGGAAACGCGAAAGTTGGCCAAGATCCGTGAGCGACAGCACACGGCCTTGGCGTTGGCCGCGGGGTGGCTGCGTGCCTAGGCCTTTGCCGCGGGGTGGCTGGGTGCCATGGCCTTGTCCTTGCCCACCGGGTGGCTGTGTGCCAAGGCCTTGGCCTCGGGGTGGCTGCGTGCCTAGGCCTTGGCCGCGGGCTGGCTGGGTGCCATGGCATTGGCCGCGGCATGGACGCGTGCCTAGGCCTTGGCCACGGGGTGGCTGCGTGCCTCGGCCTTGGCCGCGGGTTGGCTACGTGCCTTTCTCGAAATGCAGCATATGCTCGCGACCAAGGTAGGTCGCACACTCTCACGCACACACCACACACACTCCGGCCGCGCTCCCGAGGCAAGGATAGAGAGCTCGAGCGTGGCCCTGTGCCTTGGCGTTGGCCACGGGGTGGCTGCATGGCTTGGCCTTGGCCGCGGGCGAGCATTTGGCCAAAATGTGAGCACACGGTCCTCGCCGTTTCTTCGTATTCTTGGACCAAAAACTGAGATCCACACCTACCTTCCACTTCTTTCTCCGGTTTTGCCTGAATCGGACGAGTGGGCCCACCCGTTCGCTGCCGGTAAGATGGCCGTAAAACAAGTTTCGGAGTTCGGAATTGGATTCCGTTTTCTCCCGCCACCGACTCCCACCAAACCCGACGTCGCCGGCCCAAAATCCCACGCCGCCCCCGAAACACGAAATTTGGCCACAATCCATGTGCTATAGCTCACGGATTTTGGCCTTTTCTGGCGGAAAAATGGGCGCAGGGCCTCCCGCATTATTTTTGCCATTTCTTCGAGCGGAAAGCAGTACTTGCGCCGTGAGGAGGCCCCTGGCCCACTTCTACCACAATCGGACCAATTTGAGGGCACGTTTCGTCCCCTTTTCGCACCCCCGCACCATCGGTAAATCGGCTGTAAAACGAGGTTCGGACCTCGAAATCGACTCCCCTCTTTTCCGACGTTCGACTGTCGCACGTATCTAAAGCATAACCCCAAATCCCGCACCGTCCCGGAAATGCGAAAGTTGGCCAAGATCCGTGAGCGACCCCACACGGCCTTGGGCTTGGCCGCGGGGTGACTGCGTGCCTAGGCCTTGGCCGCGGGTTGGCTGGGTGCCATGGCCTTGTCCTTGGCCACCGGGTGGCTGTGTGCCAAGGCCTTGGCCTCGGGGTGGCTGCGTGCCTAGGCTTTGGCCGCGGGCTGGCTGGGTGCCATTGCCTTGGCCGCGGGGTGGACGCGTGCCTAGGCCTTGGCCACGGGGTGGCTGCGCGCCTCGGCCTTGGCCTTGGGCTGGCTCCGTGCCTTGCTCGAATTGCAGCACATGCTCGCGACCAAGGCACGTCGCACACTCTCGCGCGCACACAACACACACTCGGGCCGCGCTCCCGGGCCAAGGATAGGGAGCTCGAGCGTGGCCCTGTGCCTTGGCCTTGGCCGCGGTGTGGCCGCGTGCCTTGAACTTGGACTTGGCCGCGGGCGAGCATTTGTCCAAAATGTGAGGACACGGTCCTCGCCGTTGCTTCGCATTCTTGGACCAAAAACTGAGATCCACGCCTACCTTCCACTTCTTTCTCCGGTTTTGCCTGAATCGGACGAGTTGGCCCACCCGTTTGGGAACCCGTTCTCTGGCGGTAAAATGGCCGTTAAACGAGTTTCGGAGCTCGGAATTGGATTCTGTTTTCTCCCGCCACCGACTCCCACCAAACCCGACCACGCCAGCCAAAAATCCCACGCCGTCCCCGAAAGACGAAATTTGGCCGCAATCCGTGTGCTATAGCTCACGGATTTTGGCCTTTTCTGGCGGAAAAATGGGCGCAGGGCCTCCCGTGTTATTTTCGCCATTTCATTCAGCGCAAAACAGTACTAGCACCGTGAGGAGGCCCCCGGCCCAGTTCTACCACAACCGGACCAATTCGCGGGCACGTTTTTTTTTACCCTAACGTTTTTCGGCCGCAACACGCGGGTCGGACCTTGGAATCGACTCCCGTCTTCTCCGATGTTCGACTGTCGCACGTATCTAATGCATCATTCCAAAATCCCGCAGCGCCCCGGAAATGCGAAAGTTGGCCAAGATCCGTGAGCTATAGCCCATTTGTATCCTTGGCCAAATATAAATTTTGGCAGCGGCGTGGTTGGGTGCCATGGCCTTGGCCTTGTCCACGGGATGGCTGCGTGCCTTTTGGCCATTTTTGACCTGGCTGCATGCCTTGGCCTTGGCATATTATTACATTAATTGGCTGGGTGCCTTGCTTTAAATGCAGCAGATGCTCGCGACCAAGGCACGTCGCACAATCTCGCACACACACAACACAAACTTGGGCCGGACCCCCCGGGCCAAGGATAGGGAGCTCGAGGCTTGCCCTGTGCCTTGGCCTTGGCCCTTGAACGGGCTCACATTTTGGTCAAAATGTGAGCACACGGTCCTTGCCGTTGCTTCGTATTCTTGTACCAAAAATTGAGATCCACACCTACCTTCCACCTCTTTCTCCGGTTTTGCCTGAATCGTACGAGTTGGGCCACCCTTTTGGGCACCCGTTCTCTGGCGGTAAAATGGCCGTAAAACGAGTTTCGGAGCTCGGAATTGGATTCCGTTTTCTCCCGCCACCGACTCCCACCAAACCCGACCACGCCAGCCAAAATCCCACGCCGCCCCCGAAACACGAAATTTGGCCACAATCCGTGTGCTATAGCTCACGGATTTTGGCATTTTCTGGCGGAAAAATAGGCGCAGGGCCTCCCGCATTATTTTTGCCATTTCTTCGAGCGGAAAGCAGTACTTGCGCCGTGAGGAGGCCCCCGGCCCAGTCCTACCACAACCGGACCAATTCGCAGGCACGTTTCGTCCCCTTTTCGCACCCCCGCACGTTCGGTAAATCAGCCGGGCCCGAGGTTCGACCTTGGAATCGACTCCCCTTTCCGACGCTTTGAGTCCCGTATCTAATGATCACCCCAAAAGCCCGCACCTCCTAAAATTTCGCCCAAACAAAGTCGGACAGACGCTTGGGCCATGCCTGCTATATGCATTGGCCGTTGATGCCTAGGCCTTGGCAGGCGTGGCTGGTGCCATGGCCTTGCGGCGTGCCTTGTGCCTTGGCCTTGGCGGCGGGTGCCTTGACCTTGGCCTTGGCGGGCTGGCTGGGTGCCATGCCTTGGCCTTGGCGAAATGCAGCACATGCTCGCGACCAAGGCACGTCGTACACTCTAGCGCACACCCACGCCAGCAAAAATCCCACGCAAACCCGACCACGCCAGCAAAAAATCCCACGCCGCCCCCGAAACGCGAAATTTGGCCGCAATCCGTGTGCTATAGCTCACGGATTTTCGCCTTTTCGGGCGGAAAACTGGGCGCAGGGCCTCCCACATTATTTTCGCCATTTCTTTGAGAGGAAAACAGTACTAGCACCGTGAGGAGGCCCCCGGCCCAGTTCTACCACAACCGGACCAATTCGCGGGCACGTTTCGTCCCCTTTTCGCACCCCCGCACGTTCGCTAAATCAGACGTAAAACGACGTTCGGACCTCGGAATCGACTCCCATCTTCTCCGACGTTCGACTGTCGCACGTATCTAATGCATCACCCCAAAATCCCGCCCCGCCCCGGAAACGCGAAAGTTGGCCAAGATCCGTGACCTACAGCACACGGCCTTGGCTGCCGGGTGGCTGCGTGCCTAGGCCTTGGCAGCGGCGTGGCTGGGTGCCATGGCCTTGGCCTTGGCCACGGGGTGGCTGCGTGCCTTGGCCTTGGCCACGGGGTGGCTGCGTGGCTTGGCCTTGGCCGCTGGGTGGCTGGGTGCTGTTGTGCAAATTTTATTGAACTCGCAAGTGCACGAATCTATTGTAGAATAGATTAATGGTGACGAGTGTCGATCCCACGAGGAGGTGGATTTTAATTATATGTAGAATTAATTTTCTGAGTTGGTGGTTGGATTTATAATGAAAATGATGTAGGCTATCAATTAATTTAAATTAAAGTGGTAGGAATAAACTATTAAAATGAAATGCTTGGATCTCCGGATCTGTACTCAACATGCACCATCGGCTTAATATTCATTATTAGTACCAATTAAATCATGAAGGGGGAACTTCCACTCATCATGAACCACACTCTAATAGATATGGTGCTAAGGGCTTCCCGTGCCAAATAGTAATAACCTTGCCTAGGGAGGCGGTTATTCCAGCCGATATCCAGACAAGATTATTACTATCTGTCTACGAAAAGTCAAAACAACCACATAAATTAAAGGGGAAGGAAAAGTAAATTTGCCAAATTAAGCCCATGGAGCATGTTGAGACTTTACCTTCAACCCAAGCTTGAAAGGAAATTAGCCACTCATATTTGAACTAGGGGTAAAATGGGAATTTTATTAAAATACGTAGAAAATACAAGATGGAGATGGAATTAGAGAAAATGGAGTCCAAAAATGGATTCAGGGGTGTCAAATTATGGGGGGGGAGCCCCCTTTTTATAGATACACTGAGTAAATCATGGCCATCGGATTAAAACAATTTGGACGTTCAGGATTGCGCCACGTGGCAAGTTCCTATTGGATGGAACACATCATCAGGGGCTGTTATTCTGTGTATATGCATGTACCGTACACACGTTTTTTCGATCCACTAATATTCTGCCACGTCACCGGTCAACATTTTTGGTTCAATAGGATCATGACACGTCATCAGTCAACGCCACATCATCAGTCAATGCCACATAAGCGGTCAATGCCACATCATTCGTCCAATCAAATGCCGCCACGTCATCGTACAGTGCCACGTCAGCATACAGTACAGGTGAACAGTGCCGTGAACAGTGTCGTGTACAGTACCGTATATATCAACCGTACCGTATGTGTGAACAGTACCGTATATGTGAACAGTATCATTTTTCTTTTTATGCTCCTCCTAAGGTTTTCGACTGTCCTGAGTTCAAAAGTGCTGTCCGTTTTTCCATCTGATCTCTCGTTTATTGTGAAATGACCATGATATCCCCTAAAATACATAAAATACTTAATTAAAATAAAACATACATAATTAAATTACAAGGGACTTAAAGACATAAAAATAGGGATGTTAGTGAGACTTGGAGTGTAAAATGATGATTTTCTCCATTATAAATACACACTTTCTAGTACTCAACAGGTGCCATGGTCTTGGCCTTGGCCGTGGGGTGGCTGCGTGCCTAGGCCTTGGCCGCGGGGTGGCTGGGTGCCATGGCCTTGGCCTTGGCCGCGGGCTGGCTGCGTGCCTTGCTCGAAATGAAGCACATGCTTGCGACCGAGGCACGTCGCACACTCTCGCGCACACACAACACACACTTGGGCCGCGCTCCCGGGGCATGCATAGGGAGCTCGAGCGTGGCCCTGTGCCTTGGCCTTGGCCGCGGGGCGGCCGCGTGCCTTGGCCGCGGGCGAGCATTTGGCCAAAATGTGAGCACACGGTCCTTGCCGTTGCTTCTTTTTCTTGGACCAAAAACTGAGATCCACACCTACCTTCCACTTCTTTCCCTGGTTTTGCCTGAATCCGACGAGTTGGCCCACCCGTTTGGGCACCCGTTCTCTGGCGGTAAAATGGCCGTAAAACGAGTTTGGGAGCTCGGAATTGGATTCCGTTTTCTCCTGCCACCGACTCCCACCAAACCCGACCACGCCCGCCAAAAATCCCACGCCGCCCCCGAAACGCGAAATTTGGCCGCAATCCGTGTGCTATAGCTCACGGATTTTGGCCTTTTCCGGCTGAAAAATGGGTGCAGGGCCTCCCGCATTATTTTTACCATTTCTTCGCGAGGAAAACAGTACTAGTACCGTGAGGAGGCCCCGGCCCAGTTCTACCACAACCAGACCAATTCGCGGGCACGTTTCGTCCCCTTTTCGCACCCCCGCACGTTCGGTAAATCAGAGGTTAAACGAGGTTCGGACCTCGGAATCGACTCCCGTCATCTCCGACGTTCGACTATTGCACGTATCTAATGCATCACCCCAAAATCCAGCCCCGCCCCGGAAACGCGAAAGTTGGCCAAGATCCGTTAGCTACAGCACACGGCCTTGGCCGCGGGGTGGCTGCGTGCCTAGACCTTGGCCGCGGGATGGCTGGGTGCCATGGCCTTGGCCTTGGCCACGGGGTGGCTGCATGCCTTGGCCTTGGCCACGGGGTGGCTGCGTGCCTAGGCCTTGGCCGCGGGGTGGCTGCGTGCCTAGGCCTTGGCCGCGGGGTGGCTGGGTGCAATGGTCTTGGCCTTGGCCGCGGTGTGGCTGCGTACCTTGGCTTTAGCCGCGGGCTGGCTGCGTGCCTTGCTCGAAATGCAGCACATGCTCGCGACCAAGGCACGTCACACATTCTCACGCACACACAACACAAACTTGGGCCGCGCTCCCGGGGCAAGGATAGGGAGCTCGACCGTGGCCCTGTGCCTTGGCCTTGGCCGCGGTCGAGCATTTGGCCAAAATGTGAGCACACGGTCCTCGCCGTTGCTTCGTATTCTTGGACCAAAAACTGAGATCCACACCTACCTTCCACTTCTTTCTCCGGTTTTGCCTGAATCGGACGAGTTGGCCCACCCGTTTGGGAACCCGTTCTCTGGCGGTAAAATGGCCGCTAAACGAGTTTCGGAGCTCGGAATTGGATTCAGTTTTCTCCCGCCACCGACTTCCACCAAACCCGACCACGCCAGCCAAAAATCCAACGCCGCCCCTGAAACACGAAATTTGGCCGCAATCCGTGTGCTATAGCTCACGGATTTTGGCCTTTTCGGGCGGAAAAATGGCTCAGGGCCTCCGGCATTGTTTTCGCCATTTCTTCAATCGCAAAACAGTACTAGCACCGTGAGGAGGCCCCCGACCCAGTTCTACCACAACAGGACCAATTCATGGGCCCGTTTCGTCCCCTTTTCGCACTCCCGCACGTTCCGTAAATCGGCCGTAAAATGAGGTTCGGACCTCGGAATTGACTCCCGTCTTCTCCGACGTTCGACTGTCGCACGTATCTAATGCATCACCCCAAAATCCTGCACCGCCCCGGAAACGCGAAAGTTGGCCAAGATCCGTGAGCTACAGCACAAGGCCTTCGCCGCGGGGTGGCTGCGTGCCTAGGCCTTGGCAGCGGCGTGGCTGGGTGCCATGGCCTTGGCCTTGGCCACGGGGTGGCTGCGTGCCTTGGCCTTGGCCGCGGGGTGGCTGCGTGCCTTGGCCTTGGCCGCGGGGTGGCTGCATGCCTTGGCCTTGGCCGCGGGGTGGCTGGTGGCCATGGCCGCGGGGTGGCTGTGTGCCTAGGCCTTGGCCGCGGGGTGGCTGGGTGCCATGGCCTTGGCCTTGGCCGCGGGTTGGCTGCGAGCCTTGGCCTTGGCCGCTGGCTGGCTAAGTGCCTTGCTCGAAATGCAGCACATGCTCGCACTCCCGGGGCAAGGATAGGGAGCTCGAGCGCGGCCTTGTGCCTTGGCCTTGGCCACGGGGTAGCCTCGTGCCTTGGCCTTGGCCTTGGCCGCGGGCGAGCATTTGGCCAAAATGTGAGCGCACGGTCCTCGCCGTTGCTTCGTATTCTTGGCCCAAAAACTGGGATCCACACCTACCTTCCACTTCTGTCTCTGGTTTTGCCTGAATCCGACGAGTTGGCCCACCCGTTTGGGCACCCGTTCTCTGGCGGTAAAATGGCCGTAAAACGAGTTTGGGAGCTCGGAATTGGATTCTGTTTTCTCCCGCCACCGACTCCCACCAAACCCGACCATGCCCGCCAAAAATCCCACGCCGCCCGTGAAACGCGAAATTTGGCCGCAATCCGTGTGCTATAGCTCACGGATTTTGGCCTTTTCCGGCGGAAAAATGGGCGCAGGGCCTCCCGCATTATTTTCGCCATTTCTTCGAGAGGAAAACAGTACTAGCACCGTGAGGAGGCCCCCGGCCCAGTTCTACAACAACTGGACCAATTCGCGGGAACGTTTCGTCCCCTTTTCGCACCCCCGCACGTTCGGTAAATCGGCCGTAAAACGAGTTCGGACCTCGGAATCGACTCCCGTCTTCTCCGACGTTCGACTGTCGCAAGTATCTAATGCATCACCCCAAAATCCCGCCCCGCCCCAGAAACGCGAAAGTTGGCCAAGATCCGTGAGCTACAGCACACGGCCGTGGGAGCGGGGTGGCAGCGTGCCTAGGCCTTGGCCGCGGGGTGGCTGCGTGGCTTGGCTTTGGCATCGGGCTGGCTGCGTGCCTTGCTCGAATTGCAGCACATGCTCGTGACCAAGGCACGTCGCACACTCTCACACACACACAACACACACTTGGACCGCGCTCCCGGGGCATGCATAGGGAGCTCGAGCGTGGCCCTCTGCCTTGGCCTTGGCCGCGGGGTGGCCGCGCGCCTTGGCCGCGGGGTGGCCGCGCGCCTTGGCCGCGGGCGAGAATTTTGCCAAAATGTGAGCGCACGGTCCTCGCCATTGCTTCGTATTCTTGGACCAAACTGAGATCTACACCTACCTTCCACTTCTTTCTCCGGTTTTGCCTGAATCCGACGAGTTGGCCCACCCGTTTGGGCAGCCGTTCTCTGGCAGTAAAATGGCCGTAAAACGAGTTTCGGAGCTCGGAATTGGATTCCATTTTCTCCCGCCACCGACTCCCACCAAACCCGACCACGCCTTCCAAAAATCCCATGCCGCCCCCGAAACACGAAATTTGGCCGCAATCCGTGTGCTACAGCTTACGGATTTCGGCCTTTTCGGGCGGAAAAATGGGCGCAGGGCCTCCCGCATTATTTTCGCCATTTCTTCGAGCGGAAAACAGTACTAGGACCGTTAGGAGGCCCCCGGCCCAGTTCTACCACAACCGGACCAATTCGCGGGCACGTTTCGTCCCCTTTTCGCACCCCCGCACGTTCGGTAACTCGGCCGTAAAATGAGGTTCGGACCTCGGAATCGACTCCCGTCTTCTCCGACGTTTGACTATCGCACGTATCTAATGCATATCCCCAAAATCCCGCACCACCCCGGAAACGCGAAAGTTGGCCAAGATCCGTGAGCTACAGCACACGGCCTTGGCCGCGGGGTGGCGGCGTCCCTAGGCCTTGGCCACGGGGTGGCTGCATGCCTAGGACTTGGCCGCGGGGTGGCTGCATGCCTTGGCTTTGGCCGCGGGCTGGCTGCGTGCCTTGCTCGAAATGCAGCACATGCTCGCGACCAAGGCACGTCTCACACTCTCGCACACACACAACACACACTTGGACCGCCCTCTCGGGGCATGGATAGGGAGCTCGAGCGTGGCCCTGTGCCTTGGCCTTTGCAGCGGGGTGGCCGCGTGCCTTGGCCTTGGCCTTGGCCGCGGGTGAGCTTTTGGCAAAAATGTGAGGACACGGTCCTCGCCGTTGCTTCGCATTCTTGGACCAAAAACTGAGATCCACACCTACCTTCCACTTCTTTCTCCGGTTTTGCCTGAATCGGACGAGTTGGCCCACCCATTTGGGAACCCGTTCTCTGGCGGTAAAATGGCCGTAAAACGAGTTTCGGAGCTCGGAATTGGATTCCTTTTTCTCCCGCTACCGACTCCCACCAAACCCGACCACGCCAGCCAAAAATTCCACGCCGCCCCCGAAACACGAAATTTGGTCGCAATCCGTGTGCTATAGCTCACGGATTTTGGCCTTTTCGGGCGGAAAAATGGGCGCAGGGCCTCGCGCATTATTTTCACCATTTCTTCGAGAGGAAAACAGTACTAGCACTGTGAGGAGGCCCCCGGCCCAGTTCTACCACAACCGGACCAATTCGCAGGCATGTTTCGTTCCCTTTTCGCACCCCCGCACGTTCGGTAATTCGGCCGTAAAACAAGGTTCGGACCTCGGAATCGACTCCCGTCTTCTCCGACGTTCGACTGTCGCACGTATCTAATGCATCACCCCAAAATCCCGCCCCGCCCCGGAAACGCGAAAGTTGGCCAAGATCCGTGAGCTACAGCACACGGCCTTGGCAGCGGGGTGGCTGCGTGCCTAGGGCTTGGCCGCGGGGTGGCTGGGTGCCATGGCCTTGGCCTTGGCCGCAGGGTGGCTGCGTGCCTTGGCCTTGGCCGCGGGCTAGCTGCGTGCCATGCTCGAAATGCAGCACATGCTCGCGACCAAGGCACGTCGCACACTCTCGCGCACACACAACACAAACTTGGGCCGCGCTCCCGCGGCAAGGATAGGGAGCTCGAGCGTGGCCCTGTGCCTTCGCCTTGGCCGCGGGGTGGCCGCGGGCGAGCATTTGGCCAAAATGTGAGCACACGGTCCTCGCACCCCCGCACGTTCGGTAAATCAGACGTAAAACGAGGTTCGGACCTCGGAATCGACTCCCGTCTTCTCCGACGTTCGACTGTCGCACGTATCTAATGCATTACCCCAAAATCCCGCCCCGCCCCGGAAACGCGAAAGTTGGCCAAGATCCGTGAGCTACAGCACACGGCCTCGGCCGCGGGGTGGCTGCATGCCTAGGCCTTGGCCGCGGGGTGGCTGCATGCCTAGGCCTTGGCCGCTGGGTGGCTGGGTGCCATGGCCTTGGCCTTGGCCACGGGGCGGCTGCGTGGCTAGGCCTTTACCGCGGGGTGGCTGGGTGCCTTGCTTGAAATGCAGCACATGCTCGCGACCAAGGCACGTCTCACACTCTCGCGCACACACAACACACACTTGGGCCGCACTCCCTGGGCAAGGATAGGGAGCTCGAGCGTGGCCCTGTGCCTTGGCCGAGGGCGACCATTTTGCCAAAATGTGAGCACACGGTCCACGCCGTTGCTTCGTATTCTTGGACCAAAAACTGAGATCCACACCTACTTTCCACTTCTTTCTCCGGTTTTGCCTGAATCGGACGAGTTGACCCACCCGTTTGGGCATCCGTTCTCTGGCAGTAAAATGGCCGTAAAACGAGTTTCGGAGCTCGGAATTGGATTCCGTTTTCTCCCGCCACCGACTCCCAGCAAACCCGACCACACCAGCCAAAAATCCCACGCCACCCCCGAAACGCGAAATTTGGCCGCAATCCGTGTGCTATAGCTCACGGATTTTGGCCTTTTCGGGCGGAAAAATGCGAAAGTTGGCCAAGATCCGCGAGCTACAGCACACGGCCTAGGCCGCGGGGTGGCTGCGTGTCTTGGCTTTGGCCGCGGGCTGCCTGCGTGCCTTGCTCGAAATGCAGCACATGCTCCCGACCGAGGCACGTCACACACTCTCGCACACACACAACACACACTTGGACCGCGCTCCTGGGGCAAGGATAGGGAGCTGGAGCGTGGCCTTGTGCCTTGGCCTTAGCCTGGGTGCCATGCCTTGGGGTGGCCGCGTGCCTTGGCCTTGGCGAAGGGGTGGCTGGGTGCCATGGCCTTGGCGTTGGCCGTGGGGTGGCTGCGTACCTAAGCCTTTTCCGCGGGGTGGCTGGGTGCCATGGCCTTGGCCTTGGCCACGGGGTGGCTGCGTGCCGTGCTCGAAATGCAGCACATGCTCGCGACCAAGGCACGTCACACACTCTCGCGCACACACAACACACACTTGGGCCGTGCTCCCGGGGCAAGGATAGGGAGCTCGAGCATGGCCCTGAGCCTTGGCCTTGGCCGCGGGGTGGCCGCGTGCCTTGGCCTTGGCCTTGGCCGCGGGCGAGCATTTGGCCAAAATGTGAGCACACGGTGCTCGCCGTTTCTTCGTATTCTTGGACCAAAAACTGAGATCCACACCTACCTTCCACTTCTTTCTCCGGTTTTGCCTGAATCGGACGAGTGGGCCCACCCATTTGGGCACCCGTTCGCTGCCGGTAAGATGGCCGTAAAACGAGTTTCGGAGGTCGGAATTTGATTCCGTTTTCTCCCGCCACCGACTCCCACCAAACCCGACGACGCCAGCCCAAAAATCCCACGACGCCCCCGGAACGCGAAATTTGGCCGCAATCCGTGTGCTATATAGCTCACGGATTTGGGCCTTTCCTGGCGGAAAAATGGGCGCAGGGCCTCCCGCATTCTTTTTGCCATTTCTTCGAGCGGAAAGCAGTACTTGCGCCATGAGGAGGCCCCCGGCCCAGTTCTACCACAATCTGACCAATTCGAGGGCACGTTTCGTCCCCTTTTCGCACCCCCGCACCCTCGGTAAATCTGCCGTAAAATGAGGTTCGGACCTCGAAATCGACTCCCATCTTTTCCAACGCTCGACTGTCGCACGTATCTAATGCATCACTCCAAAATCCCGCACCGCCCCGCAAACGCGAAAGTTGGCCAAAGTCCGTGAGCTACAGCACACGGCCTTGGCTTTGGCCGCGGGGTGGCTGCGTGCCATGGCCTTGGCCTTGGCCGCGGGGTGGCTGCGTGCCATGCCCTTGGCCTTGGCCTCGGGGTGGCTGTGTGCCAAGGCCTTGGCCGCGGCCTGGCTGCGTGCCTAGGCCTTGGCCGCAGGCTGGCTGGGTGCCATGGCCTTGGCCGCGGGCTGGCTGGGTGCCATGGCCTTGGCCGCAGGTTGGGTGCCACGCGTGCCTTGGCCTTGGCCACCACGGGGGTGGCTGCGTGCGTCGGCCTTGGACTTGGCCGCGGGCTGGCTCCGTGCCTTGCTCGAAATGCAGCACATGCTCGTGACCAAGGCAGGTCGCACACTCTCACGCACACACAACACACACTCTGGCCGCGCTCCCGAGGCAAGGATAGGCAGCTCGAGCGTGGCCCTGTGCCTTGGCTTTGGCCGCCGGGTGGCTGCGTGGCTTGGCCTTGGCCGTGGGCGAGCATTTGGCCAAAATGTGAGCTCACGGTCCTCGCCATTTCTTCGTATTCTTGGACCAAAAACTGAGATCCACACCTACCTTCCACTTCTTTCTCCGGTTTTGCCTGAATCGGACGAGTTGGCCCACCTGTTTGGGCAGCCGTTCGCTGCCGGTAAGATGGCCGTAAAACGAGTTTCGGAGCTCGGAATTGGATTCCGTTTTCTCCCGCCACCGACTCCCACCAAACCCGACCACGCCAGCCCAAAATCCCACGTCGCCCCCGAAACGCGAAATTTGGCCACAATCCATGTGCTATAGCTCACGGATTTTGGCCTTTTCAGGCCGAAAAATGGGCGCAGGGCCTCCCGCATTCTTTTTGCCATTTCTTCGAGCGGAAAGCAGTACTTGCGCCGTGAGGAGGCCCCCGGCCCAGTTCTACCACAATCTGACCAATTCGAGGGCACGTTTCGTCCCCTTTTCGCACCCCCGCACCCTCGGTAAATCTGCCGTAAAACGAGGTTCGGACCTCGAAATCGACTCCCATCTTTTCCAACGCTCGACTGTCGCACGTATCTAATGCATCACCCCAAAATCCCGCACCGCCCCGCAAACGCGAAAGTTGGCCAAAGTCCGTGAGCTACAGCACACGGCCTTGGCTTTGGCTGCGGGGTGGCTGCGTGCCATGGCCTTGGCCTTGGCCGCGGGGTGGCTGCGTGCCATGCCCTTGGCCTTGGCCTCGGGGTGGCTGCGTGCCAAGGCCTTGGCCGCGGCCTGGCTGCGTGCCTAGGCCTTGGCCGCGGGCTGGCTGGGTGCCATGGCCTTGGCCGCGGGCTGGCTGGGTGCCATGGCCTTGGCCGCGGGCTGGCTGGGTGCCATGGCCTTGGCCGCAGGTTGGACGCGTGCCTTGGCCTTGGCCACGGGGTGGCTGCGTGCGTCGGCCTTCGACTTGGCCGCGGGCTGGCTCCGTGCCTTGCTCGAAATGCAGCACATGCTCGTGACCAAGGCAGGTCGCACACACTCACGCACACACAACACACACTCCGGCCGCGCTCCCGAGGCAAGGATAGGGAGCTCGAGCGTGGCCCTGTGCCTTGGCGTTGGCCGCGGGGTGGCTGCGTGGCTTGGCCTTGGCAGCGGGCGAGCATTTGGCAAAAATGTGAGCACACGGTCCTTGCCGTTTCTTCGTATTCTTGGACCAAAAACTGAGATCCACACCTACCTTCCACTTCTTTCTCCGGTTTTGCCTGAATCGGACGAGTTGTCCCACCCGTTTGGGCAGCCGTTCGCTGCCGGTAAGATGGCCGTAAAACGAGTTTCGGAGCTCGGAATTGGATTCCGTTTTCTCCTGCCACCGACTCCCACCAAACCCGACCACGCCAGCGCAAAATCCCACGTCGCCCCCGAAACGCAAAATTTGGCCACAATCCATGTGCTATAGCTCACGGATTTTGGCCTTTTCAGGCGGAAAAATGGGCGCAGGGCCTCCCGCATTCTTTTTGCCATTTCTTCGAGCGGAAAGCAGTACTTGCGCCGTGAGGAGGCCCCCGGCCCATTTCTACCACAATCGGACCAATTCGAGGGCACGATTCGTCCCCTTTTCGCATCCCCACAGCCTCGGTAAATCATCCGTAAAACGAGGTTCGGACCTCGAAATCGACTCCCCTCTTTTCCGACGATGGACTGTCGCACGTATCTAATGCATCACCCCAAAATCCCGCACCGCCCAGAAACGCGAAAGTTGGCCAAGATCCGTGAGTGACAGCACACGGCCTTGGCCTTGGCCGCGGGGTGGATGCGTGCCTACACCTTGGCCGCGGCGTGGCTGCGTGCCTACGCCTTGGCCGCGGCCTGGCTGCGTGCCTAGGCCTTGGCCGCGGGCTGGCTGGGTGCCATGGCCTTGGCCGCGGGGTGGACGCGTGCCTAGGCCTTGGCCACGGGTGGACGCGTGCCTTGGCCTTGGCCACGGGGTGGCTGCATGCCTCGGCCTTGGCCTTGGCCGCGGGCTGGCTCCGTGCCTTGCTCAAAATGCAGCACATGCTCGTGACCAAGGCAGGTCGCACACACTCACTCACACACAACACATACTCCGGCCGCGCTCCCGAGGCAAGGATAGGGAGCTCGAGCGTGGCCTTGTGCCTTGGCGTTGGCCGCGGGGTGGCTGCATGGCTTGGCCTTGGCCGCGGGCGAGCATTTGGCAAAAATGTGAGCACACGGTCCTCGCCGTTTCTTCGTATTCTTGGACCAAAAACTGAGATCCACACCTACCTTCCACTTCTTTCTCCGGTTTTGCCTGAATCGGACGAGTTGGCCCACCCGTTTGGGCAGCCGTTCGCTGCCGGTAAGATGGCCGTAAAACGTGTTTCGGAGCTCGGAATTGGATTCCGTTTTCTCCCGCCACCGACTCCCACCAAACCCGACGACGCCAGCCCAAAATCCAACGCCGCCCCCGAAACGCGAAATTTGGCCACAATCCGTTTGCTATAGCTCACGGATTTTGGCCTTTTCTGGCGGAAAAATGGGCGCAGGGCCTCCCGCATTATTTTTACCATTTCTTCGAGCGGAAAGCAGTACTTGCGCCGTGAGGAGGCCCCCGGCCCAGTTCTACCACAATCGGACCAATTCGAGGGCACGATTTGTCCCCTTTTCGCACCCCCGCACCCTCGGTAAATCGACCGTAAAACGAGGTTCGGACCTCGAAATCGACTCCCCTCTTTTCCAACGCTCGACTGTTGCACGTATCTAATGCATCACCCCAAAATCCCGCACCGCCCCGGAAACGCGAAAGTTGGCCAAGATCCGTGAGCTACGGCACACGGCCTTGGCCTTGGCCGCGGGGTGGCTGCGTGCCATGCCTTGGCCGCGGGGTGGCTGGGTGCCGTGGCCTTGGCCTTGGCCACCGAGTGGCTGTGTGCCAAGGCCTTGGCCACAGGGTGGCTGCGTGCCTAGGCCTTGGCCGCGGGCTGGCTGGGTGCCAGGGCCTTGGCCGCGGGGTGGACGCGTGCCTAGGCCCTGGCCACGGGGTGGCTGCGTGCCTCGGCCTTGGCCGCGGGCTGGCTACGTGCCTTTCTCGAAATGCAGCATATGCTCGCGACCAAGGCAGGTCGCACACTCTCACGCACACACAACACACACTCCAGCCGCACTCCCGAGGCAAGGATAGGGAGCTCGAGCGTGGCCCTGTGCCTTGGCGTTGGCCGCAGGGTGGCTGCATGGCTTGGCCTTGGCCGCGGGCGAGCATTTGGCCAAAATGTGAGCACACGGTGCTCGCCGTTTCTTCGTATTCTTGGACCAAAAACTGAGATCCACACCTACCTTCCACTTCTTTCTCCGGTTTTGCCTGAATAGGACGAGTGGGACCACCCGTTTGGGCACCCTTTCGCTGCCGGTAATATGGCCGTAAAACGAGTTTCGGATCTTGGCCAACTTTCGCGTTTCCGGGTCGGTGCGGGATTTTGGGGTGATGCATTAGATACGTGCGACAGTCGAGCGTTGGAAAAGAGGGGAGTCGATTTCGAGGTCCGAACCTCGTTTTACGGCCGTTTTACCGAGGGTGCGGGGGTGCGAAAAGGGGACGAAACGTGCCCGCGAATTGGTCCGATTGTGGTAGAACTGGGCCGGGGGCCTCCTCACGGCGCAAGTACTGTTTTCCGCTCGAGGAAATGGGGAAAATAATGCGGGAGGCCGTGCGCCCATTTTTCACCCGGAAAAGGCCAAAATCCGTGAGCTATAGCACACGGATTGTGGCCAAATTTCGCGTTTCGGGGGCGCCGTGGGATTTTGGGCTGGCGTCGTCGGGTTTGGTGGGAGTCGGTGGCGGGAGAAAACGGAATCCAATTCCGAGCTCCGAAACTCGTGTTACGGCCATCTTACCGGCAGCGAACGGGTGCCAAAACGGGTGGGCCCACTCGTCCGATTCAGGCAAAACCGGAGAAAGAAGTGGAAGGTAGGTGTGGATCTCAGTTTTTGGTCCAAGAATACGAAGAAACGGCGAGGACCGTGTGCTGACATTTTGGCCAAAAACTCGCGCGCGGCCAAGGCCAAGGCACGCAGCCACCCCGCGGCCAACGCCAAGGAACAGGGCCACGCTCGAGCTCCCTATCCTTGCCTTGGGAGCGCGGCCGGAGTGTGTGTTGCGTGTGCGTGAGAGTGTGCGACCTGCCTTGGTCGCGAGCATGTGCTGCATTTCGAGCAAGGCACGGAGCCACCCCGCGGCCAAGGCCAAGGCCATGGCACCCAGCCACCCCGTGGCCAAGGCCTAGGCACGCAGCTACCCCACGGCCAAGGCCGTGTGCTGTAGCTCACGGATCTTGGCCAACTTTTGCGTTTCCGGGCTGGGGAGGGATTTTGAGGTGATGCGTTAGATACGTGCAACAGTCGAATGTCGGAGAAGACGGGAGTTGATTACGAGGTCCGAACCTCGTTTTACATCTGATTTACCGAACGTGCGGGGGTGTGAAAAGGGGACGAAACGTGCCCGCGAATTGGTCCGGTTGTGGTAGAACTGGGCCGGGGGCCTCCTCACGGTGCTAGTAATATTTTCCTCTCGAAGAAATGGCGAAAATAATGCGGGAGGCCCTGCACTCATTTTTCCGCCCGAAAAGGCCAAAATCCGTGAGCTATAGCACAGGAACTGCGGCCAAATTTCGCGTTTCGGGGGCGGCGTGGGATTTTTGGCGGGCGTGGTCGGGTTTGGTGGGAGTGGGTGGCGGGAGAAAATGGAATCCAATTCCGTGCTCCCAAACTCATTTTACGGCCATTTTACCGCCAGAGAACGGGTGCCAAAACGGGTGGGCCAACTCGTCGGATTCAGGCAAAACCAGAGAAAGAAGTGGAAGGTAGGTGTGGATCTCAGTTTTTGGTCCAAGAATACGAAGCAACAGCGAGGACCGTGTGCTCACATTTTGGCCAAATGCTCGACCGCGGCCAAGGCCAAGGCCAAGGACAAGGCACGAGGCCACCCCGCGGCCAAGGCCAAGGCACAGGGCCACGCTCGAGCTCCCTATCCTTGCCCCGGAAGTGCGGTCCAAGTGTGTGTTGCGTGTGTGCGAGAGTGTGCGACGTGCCTTGGTCGCGAGCATGTGCTGCATTTCGAGCAAGGCAAGCAGCCAGCCCGCGGCCAAAGCCAGGGCACGAAGCCACCCCGCGGCCAAAGCCAAGGCCATGGCACCCAGCCACCCCGCGGCCAAGGCCTAGGCACGCAGCCACCCCGCGGCCAAGGCCTAGGCACGCAGCCACCCCGCGGCCAAGGCCTAGGCACGCAGCCACCCCGCGCCCAAGGCCTAGGCGCGCAGCCACCCCGCGGCCATGGCCTAGGCACGCAGCCACCCCGCGGCCATGGCCTAGGCACGCAGCCACCCCGCGGCCATGGCCTAGGCACGCAGCCACCCCGCGGCCAAGGCCATGGCACCCAGCCACGCCGCTGCCAAGGCCTAGGCACCCAGCCACCCCGCGGCCAAGGCCGTGTGCTGTAGCTCACGGATCTTGGCCAACTTTCGCGTTTCGGGGGCGGTGCGGGATTTTGGGGTGATGCATTAGATACGTGTGACAGTCGAACGTCGGAGAAAACGGGAGTCTATTCCGAGGTCCGAACCTCGTTTTACGGCCGATATACCGAACTAGCGGGGGTGCGAATAGGTGACGAAACGTGCCCGCAAATTGGTCCGGTTGTGGTAGAACTGGGCCGGGGGCCTCCTCACAGTGCTAGTACTGTTTTGCGCTCGAAGAAATGGCGAAAATAATGAGGGAGGCGCTCCGCCTATTTTTCCGCCCGAAAAGGCCAAAATCCGTGAGCTATAGCACACGGATTGCAACCAAATTTCGCGTTTCAGGGGCGGCGTGGGATTTTTGGCTGGCGTGGTCGGGCTTGGTGGGAGTCGGTGGCGGGAGAAAACGGAATCCAATTCCGAGTTCCGAAACTCGTTTTACGGCCATTTTACCGACGGAGAACGGGTGCCCAAACGGGTGGGCAAACTCGTCCGATTCAGGCAAAACCGGAGAAAGAAGTGGACGGTAGGTGTGGATCTGAGTTTTTTGTCCAAGAATACGAAGCAACGCCGAGGACCGTGTGCTCACATTTTGGCCAAATGCTCGCCCGCGGCCAAGGCCAAGCCACGCAGCCACCCCCGGCCAACGCCAAGGCACAGGGCCATGCTCGAGCTCCCTATCCTTGCCTCGGGAGCGCGGTCGGAGTGTGTGTTGTGTGTGCGTGAGAGTGTGCGACCTGCCTTGGTCGCGAGCATGTGCTGCATTTCGAGCAAGGCACGGAGCCAGCCCGCGGCCAAGGCCAAGGCCGAGGCACGCAGCCACCCCGTGGCCAAGGCCAAGGCACGCATCCCTCCCGCGGCCAAGCCCATCGCACCCAGCCAGCCCGCGGCCAAGGCCATGGCACGCAGCCACCCCGCGGTCAATGCCAAGGCCGTGTGCTGTAGCTCACGGATCTTGGCCAACTTTCGCGTTTCCGGGGCGGTGCGGGATTTTGGGTTGATGCATTAGATACGTGAGACAGTCGAGCATTGGAAAAGAGGGGAGTCGATTTCGAGGTCCGAACCTCGTTTTACGGCCGATTTACCGAGGGTGCGGGGGTGCGAAAGGGGGACGAAACGTGCCCTTGAATTGGTCCGATTGCGGTAGAACTGGGCCGGGGGCCTCCTCACGGCACAAGTACTGCTTTCCGCTCGAAGAAATGGCAAAAATAATACGGGAGGCCCCGCGCCCATTTTTCCGCCAGAAAAGGCCAAAATCCGGAGCTATAGCACACAGATTGTGGCCAAATTTCGCGTTTCGGGGGCGCCGTGGGATTTTGGGCTGGCGTCGTCGGGTTTGGTGGGAGTCGGTGGTGGGAGAAAACGGAATCCAATTCCGAGCTACGAAACTTGTTTTACGGCCATCTTACCGGCAGCGAACGGGTGCCCAAACGGGTGGGCCAACTCGTCCGATTCAGGCAAAACCGGAGAAAGAAGTGGAAGGTAGGTGTGGATCTCAGTTTTTGGTCCAAGAATATGAAGAAACGGCGAGGACCGTGTGCTCACATTTTGGCCAAATGCTCGCCCGCGGCCAAGGCCAAGCCACGCAGACACCCCGCGGCCAACGCCAAGGCACAGGGCCACGCTTGAGCTCCCTATCCTTGCCTCGGGAGCGCGGTCGGAGTGTGTGTTCTGTGTGCGTGAGAGTGTGCGACCTGCCTTGGTCGCGAGCATGTGCTGCATTTCGAGCAAGCCACGGAGCCAGCCCGCGGCCATGGCCAAGGCCGAGGCACGCAGCCACCCCGTGGCCAAGGCCAAGGCACGCGTCCACCCCGCGGGGAAGGCCATGGCACCCAGCCAGCCTGCGGCCAAGGCCATGGCACCCAGCCAGCCCACGGCCAAGGCCTAGGCACGCAGCCAGCCCGCAGCCAACGCCATGGCACGAAGCCACCCCGCGGCCAAGGCCAAGGCCGTGTGCTGTAGCTCACGGATCTTGGCCAACTTTCGCGTTTCCGGGGCGGTGCGGGATTTTGGGGTGATGCATTAGATACGTGCGACAGTCGAGCGTTGGAAAAGAGGGGAGTCGATTTCGAGGTCCGAACCTCGTTTTACGGCCGATTTACCGAGGGTGCGGGGGTGCGAAAAGGGGACGAAACGTGCCCGCGAATTGGTCCGATTGTGGTAGAACTGGGCCGGGGGCCTCCTCACGGCGCAAGTACTGTTTTCCACTCGAAGAAATGGCGAAAATAATGCGGGAGGCCCTGCGCCCATTTTTCCCCCGGAAAAGGCCAAAATCCGTGAGCTATAGCACACGGATTGTGGCCAAATTTCGCGTTTCGAGGACGGCGTGGGATTTTGAGCTGGTGTGGTCGGGTTTGGTGGGAGTCGGTGGCGGGAGAAAACGGAATCCAATTCCGAGCTCCGAAACTCATTTTACGGCCATCTTACCGGCAGCGAACGGGTGCCCAAATGGGTGGGCCCACTCGTCCGATTCAGGCAAAACCGGAGAAAGAAGTGGAAGGTAGGTGTGGATCTCAGTTTTTGGTCCAAGAATACGAAGAAACGGCGAGGACCGTGTGCTCACATTTTGGCCAAATGCTCGCCTGCGGCCAAGGCCAAGCCATGCAGCCACCCCACGGCCAACGCCAAGGCACAGGGCCACGCTCGAGCTCCCTATCCTTACCTCGGGAGCGCGGCCGGAGTGTGTGTTGTGTGTGCGTGAGAGTGTACGACCTGCCTTGGTCGCGAGCATATGCTGCATTTCGAGAAAGGCAAGTAGCCAGCCCGCGGCCAAGGCCAAGGCCGAGGCACGCAGCCACCCCGTGGGAAAGGCCTAGGCATGCGTCCACCCCCGGCCAAGGCCATGGCACCCAGCCAGCCCGCGGCCAAGGCCTAGGCATGCAGCCACCCCGCGGCCAAGGCCTAAGCACGCAGCCACCCCGCGGCCAATGCCAAGGCCGGGTGCTGTCACTCACGGATCTTGGCCAACTTTCGCGTTTCAGGGGCGGTGCGGGATTTTGGGGTGATGCATTAGATATGTGCGACAGTCGAACGTCGGAAAAGAGGGGAGTCGATTTCGAGGTCCGAACCTCGTTTTACGGCCGATTTACCGAGGGTGCGGGGGTGCGGAAAGGGCACGAAACGTTCCCTCGAATTGGTCCGATTGTGGTAGAACTGGGCCGGCGGCCTCCTCACGGCGCAAGTACTGCTTTCCGCTCGAAGAAATGGCAAAAATAATGCGGGAGGTCCTGCGCCCATTTTTCCGCCCGAAAAGGCCAAAATCCGTGCGCTATATAGCACACGGATTGCGGCCAAATTTCACGTTTCGGGGGCGGCGTGGGATTTTTGGCTGGCGTGGTCGGGTTTGGTGGGAGTCGGTGGCGGTAGAAAACGGAATCCAATTCCGAGTTCCGAAACTCGTTTTACGGCCATTTTACCGCCAGAGAACGGGTGCCCAAACGGGTGGGCCAACTCGTCGGATTCAGGCAAAACCAGAGAAAGAAGTGGAAGGTAGGTGTGGATCTCAGTTTTTGGTCCAAAAATACGAAGCAACGGCGAGGACCGTGTGCTCACATTTTGGAAAAATGCTCGCTCACGGCCAAGGCCAAGGCCAAGGCACGCGGCCACCCCGCGGCCAAGGCCTAGGCACACAGCCACCCCGCGGCCAAGTCGTGTGCTGTAGCTCACGGATCATGGCCAACTTTCGCGTTTCCGGGGCGGTGCGGGATTTTGGGGTGATACATTAGATACGTGCGACAGTCGAACGTCGGAGAAGACAGGAGTCGATTCCGAGGTCCGAACCTCGTTTCACGGCCGATTTACTGAACGTGCGGGGGTGCGAAAAGGGAACGAAACGTGCCCGCGAATTGGTCCGGTTGTGGTAGAACTTGGACGGGGGCCTCCTCACGGTGCTAGTACTTTTTTCCTCTCGAAGAAATGGCGAAAATAATGCGGGAGGCCCTTCGCCCATTTTTCCGCCCGAAAAGGCCAAAATCCGTGAGCTATAGCACACGGATTGCGGCCAAATTTCGTGTTTCGGGGGCGGCGTGGGATTTTTGGCTGGCGTGGTCGGGTTTGGTAGGAGTCGGTTGTGGGAGAAAACGGAATCCAATTCCGAGCTCCGAAACTCGTTTAACGGCCATTTTACCGCCAGAGAACGGGTTCCCAAACGGGTGGGCCAACTCGTCCGATTCAGGCAAAACCGGAGAAAAAAGTGGAAGGTAGGTGTGGATCTCAGTTTTTGGTCCAAGAATACGAAGCAACGGCGAAGACCGTGTGCTCACATTTTGGCAAATGCTCGCCCGCAGCCAAGGCCAAGGCCAAGACACGCGGCCACCCCGCGGCCAAGTGTGTGTTGTGGGTGCGCGAGAGTGTGCGACGTACCTTGGTCGCGAGCATGTGCTGCATTTCGAGCAAGGCACGCAGCCAGCCCGCGGCCAAGGCTAAGGCACGCAGCCACCCCGCAGCCAAGGGCAAGGCCATGGACCTAGCCACCCCGCGCCCAAGGCCTAGGCACGCAGCCACCCCACGGCCAAGGCCAAGGCCATGGCACCCAACCACCCCGCGGCCAAGGCCTAGGCACGCAGCCACCCCGTGGCCAAGGCCATGGCACGCAGCCACCCCGCGGCCAAGGCCTTGGCACGCAGCCACCCCGCGGCCAAGGCCGTGTGCTGTAGCTCACGGATCTTGGCCAACTTTCGCGTTTCCGGGGCCGGGCAGGATTTTGGGGTGATGCATTAGATACGTGCGACAGTCAAACGTCGGAGAAGACGGGAGTCGATTCCGAGGTCCGAACCTCATTTTACGTCTGATTTACCGAACGTGCGGGGACGAAACGTGCGAAGAAGGGGGGGGGGCCTCCTCAACGTGCCCGGGCGAAAATAATGCGGGAATTGGTCCGGTTGTGGTAGAACTGGGCTCATTTTTCCGCACTAACATCCCTATTGTTATGTCTTTAAGTCCCTTGTAATTTAATTATGTATGTTTTATTTTAATTAAGTATTTTATGTATTTTAGGGGATATCATGGTCATTTCACAATAAACGAGATCAAATGGAAAACGGACAGCACTTTTGAACTCGTGAAAAACCTTAGAGGAGCATAAAAGAAAATGGCGTACGTCACATATACTGACGTGTCACATACGATACGTGGCACTATAAATACGATGACGTGGCGGCATTTGATTGGGACGAATGATGTGGCATTGACCGCACTATGATGGCATTGATTGGACGATGATGTGGCGACCGCTGGGGCATCGATGGCGTGTCGATGATCATGATCCTATCGGACCAAAAATGTTGACCGTGACGCGGCAGAATATTAGTGGATCGAAAAAACGTGTACGGTACATGCATATACACAGAATAACAGCCCTCGATGATGTGTTCCATCCAATAGGAACTTGCCACGTGGCGCAATCTCGAGGCGTCCAAATTGTTTTGATCCGATGGTCATGATTAACTCGCTTTATCTATAAAAAGGGCTCCCCCAATTTGACACCCCTGAATCCATTTTTGGACTCCATTTTCTGTAATTCCATCTCCATCTTGTATTTTCTACGTATTTTAATAAAATTCCCATTTTACCCCTAGTTCAAATATGAGTGGCTAATTTCCTTTCAAGCTTGGGTTGAAGGTGAAGTCTCAACATGCTCCATGGGCTTAATTTGGTAAATTTACTTTTCCTTCCCCTTTAATTTATGTGGTTGTTTTGACTTTTCGTAGACAGATAGTAATAATCTTGTCTGGATATCGGCTGGATTAACCGCCTCCCTAGGCAAGGTTATTACTATTTGGCACGGGAAGCCCTTAGCACCATATCTATTAAATTGTGGTTCATGATGAGTGGAAGTTCCCCCTTCATGATTTAATTGGTACTAATAATGAATATTAAGCCGATGGTACATGTTGAGACAGATCCAGAAATCCAAGCATTTCATCCAAATAGTTTATTCCTACAGCTTTAATTTAAATTAATATATTGCCTACTTCATTGTCATTATAAATCCAACCACCAACTCAGAAAATTAATTCTACACATAATTAAAATCCACCTCCTCGTGGGATCGACACTCGTCACCATTAATCTATTCTACAATAGATTCGTGCACTTGCGAGTTCAATAAAATTTGCACAACAAGTTTTTGGCGCCGTTGCCGGGGAGGTAAGTATTTTAATTTGTAGAAATTTTTTTTTTCTTCTTTATTTATTTATTTTATTTGTTTCCTTGTAATTTTTTTTATTATTATTAAAAAAAAAAGAGAAAAAAAAAGTGAATTAAATTTTGAAGTAGGTATTATTTTCTTTTCTTTTCTTCTTTTCTTTAAATTTCTGTAATTTAATTTTCATGCTTTTTTTTTTTTGTGAAATCGGCAGGTTCAACCGCCTCTTAATTTATTTTAATTTGTTTCACGTATTTTCTTTTCTATATATAGCACTTGAGTTATTTTCATAGGAAAATTGTAACAGCGTGATAAGGTTAGTATTGTAATTTCTCCCTCTTATTTATCTTTATTAATTTTGTTATCATTTTTTTTTCTTTGCATGCATGGTCGTAGGTCACAATTACCAAATCTTGAGCCTATAAACTTTGAATTAGAAAAAACACTTCGCACACACAAACACGTTGAAATTAAAAATAAATTTGAAATGGATTTGCAACCAGCACCACAAGAGAGGCCATTTAAGGACTACTTCAGTCCCTTAGCTAACTTGAGCACATCATGCATAAGATACCCAAATGTAGCTGCTAGGAGTTTTGAATTAAAACCTAGTGTGCTAAATTGTCTCCCAACATTCTATGGCCTAGAAAATGAAGATCCATATAATCATCTGAATGATTTTCATGCTATTTGTCAAACTTTTAAATATGAGAATTTTTCAGATGATGATGTTAAGCTTAGATTATTTCCATTTTCTTTAAAAGATAGAGCTCGTTCATGGTTCAATGCATTGCCTGCTAATAGCATTACATCATGGGAACAAATGGTAACAAAATTTTTGAATAAATATTTCCCAGTACATAAAACCAATGCTATTCGCAGGGAAATTTCAGAGTTTACCCAAAGAGAAGACGAGCAATTTTTCGAAGCATGGGAGCGATTCAATGGGCTACTCCTAAAGTGTCCACATCATGGGTACGAAAAATGGCACCAATGCCAATACTTTTTGGAGGGATTATTGCCGAATGTGCAAGAATGGCTAATGGCAACAAGTGGAGGAGAGCTAATGTCAAAAAGTGCATCAGAGATTTGGGATTTCTTCCAACGACAAGCAGATAATTCCCAACAACGGAGTCGTTCACTCAGGAGTACTGGAAGAGTTAAGGGAGTGAATGAGGTTCACATTGGCGAGTCAAGTTCGAAAATTAAAGAAGTCAAAGATATAGTTGAAGGTCTTTCCCGACAAATAGCATCATTAACAGCTGCTAAATTAACGGAACCACATGACCAGGACTCATACTCAGATCAAGCCAATGCCATAGATGTAATGAGAAAGCCATCAAACTACAACCCTTACTCCAACACATATAATCCCGGATGGAGAGACCACCCCAATTTTTCATGGTCTCAAGGATTCCAACAGAATGGACCAGCAGCTCCAGCTCCACCAATGCAACCAATTCCTCAAAAACCTCAAGCCTCTCAACCACCATTTAGACCATATAATCAAAACCCAAACCATTCTCAGCCTAGACCATGGGAGGATGCATTTCAGAATTTCAAGAATCTTATTCACTCCAAAATCGATCAACAAAACCGCACCATTGATGAACTACGAAATGAGATGAGAGCGGGTTTCAACTCACAAACCCAATCAATTTCAAACCTTGAGAAAATGGTGGGACAACTTGCTTCTTCAGTTCAGACCTTGGCAATGACTGTTGAGAAAGGTAAATTCCCAAGTCAACCAGTGCCAAATCCTAAAGGAGTGTATGAAGCAAGTACCAGTTTACCTCAGCAGCATGGAGAGGTCAAAGCCGTCATGACCTTGCGAAAAGGAAAAAAAGTCGACAACAAAGTAGAGATGCCGGTACCAAAAACAACTCAAATTGTACCGGTAAATGAAGAAGACTCATCATCAGAGGAGAAAGAAGAAACCAACCCACGAGAATACGTTCCAAAAGCTCCATTTCCCCAGAGGTTAGCTAAAGCAAAAAAGGGAAAATCTACAAGTGAGATTTTTGAAATCTTTAAACAGGTAAGTGTTAACATCCCTTTGCTTGATGCTATAAAACAAGTGCCATCTTATGCCAAGTTTCTTAAAGACCTTTGTACTAAAAAGAGAAACATTCATGTTCAAAAGAAGGCATTTTTAACAGAAAACGTTAGTTCTATACTTCAACACAAACTTCCTCTAAAATACAAAGATCCAGGCTCCCCCACTATCTCATGTAGTATAGGGAACCACACAATTGAGAATGCTTTGTTGGACTTAGGAGCTAGTGTAAATCTGTTGCCTTACTCAAGATTTGTGAAACTTGACTGGGAGAATTACACCCAACTCCAGTGGTGTTACAGCTTGCAGATCGGTCCATGAAAAAACCTCGTGGTATTGTGGAGGACGTGCTTATACAGGTAGATAAGTTTTATTTTCCTGTTGATTTCATTGTAATTGACACTCAACCAGTCCAGGATTCAAGGAAGCAGATCCCTATTATCCTAGGACGACCTTTCTTGGCAACTGCCGATGCTCACATTCAATGCAGATCGAAATATGCAGTTGTCTTTTGGCAATATGACGATGGAACTAAATATCTTCAACATCGCCAAACAACCTCCCAATGCAGATGATGAAATTGTTGATGTGGATTTAATCGAAGAATTAGTTGATAATACTTTTCTTTCAAATCTTAGTGATGACCCTTTACAAAATGTTTAACTCACTTTGGTTTGAATTTTGATATTGACAGATCAATAGATGAGGTTAACGCCTTACTTGATTCAAAGACCATCCATGGACATTAACAAATGGAAGTCAAGAGTGGAACAACTAGCACCATCAGAGAAGAAACTGAGTCCATCATTACAATCACCACCAAAACTTGAGCATTGTGCATACTGGGCCAGCAAGAAATTCAACTTTGACATGCAGCAAGCTAACTTAGAAAAAAATCACAACCGCGTAACTTGAAGAAAGTCGTAATGATGTATACAAAAATGCCAAGATTTACAAACAGCGAATGAAAGTCTTTCATGACAAGCAAATTATGAGAAAATCTTTCACACCAGGTCAGAAAGTACTTTTATTCAATTCTCACTTGCGCCTATTCCCAGGTAAGTTACGCTATCGATGGACTGGTCCCTTTATAGTCCACACTGTTTTTTCTTATGGAGCAGTTAAAATTAAGGATCCAAAGAACGGTGTAATTTTTAAAGTTAATGGTCAAAGATCAAGCCATATCTAGAGTACCAACCACGTGAAAAAAGGCACCGAAATAGATTTGAGTGACCCACCAAATTTAAATTAAGAATTTTTCTTATTTATTTCTTCTTTTCGGTGATTTAAATTTTTGTGAAAGTGTGTTTATTTAATTATTCAGTTTTCTTTTATCACTTCTAATTATGTGTTCCTCAACTAGACAGTTCCTCTTGAACATTCTCAGACAACTTCAACGTGTACAATCTCATCTGAGAAGCCAGATACGATTTTGTAAAACGCATCGTATTTGGAAGCTACAACCTCCGAGTTGGTATCCCACGTTGAAGATCTAGAAAGACAACTCAAAGAAATTGAGGGAGGTATCAAAAACCCAAATCGAACTTGAGGAAAACTCAATAAGAGGACAATTGTGAGATTATTATTTTTCTTTTCTTTTCTTTTCTTTTCTTTTTTTTTGTGTGTTCTCTAGTTTGTTACCCGGTTAAGTGGCGGATAACGGTACTCGTGACAATCAAAGTCGGTTACTTTAGTTTCCCATAATAACTAATATTCGAGAAGAAGGTATGGACAGAAACACATTCTAGCAAAGCTTCACAAGCGATTTCCTTCACTTCCTCGAGAATGCCCTCCTTACGATCTATAAAGCTCGGTCCGAACGCATGCGATTGCTTATGAAATATAACATCCCCTGCTGACATCCGTTGGTTAATCGAGGCTAAAGGTGCGTTTAAAGGTGAGTTACCTCCTAAATTTATTGCATACATGCCTGGTTGTGGTAAAGGAAATTACTCGAGAAAACGAAGAGCTGAAAAACTTCATGTTAATTGTCATAAGTGTGCCAGGATGAAATGCGATAAAAATCTTTGTTCTTTCGAATGATGTCGATAATAGGGAAGATAAGATTCAATTCATTAGGGATGGCTTGAATAAAGAGTCATTGGATGATATCCTTTTGTCTCTTGAAACGCATCCCGGTGGATACGCATAAAGAGCAATTCTCCGCTTATGGCCATTATTTCGAAAGAACGCTTCCGATATAGTCTTGGGAATCGACTATAAACGACCTGTTTGCGCTTTATAAGAAAACTGGATGGGAAGCCTATCCTCGACCCATAGAGGGCGTTCAAGCCGTTTACGGACGTAAACCGAGGAAGATGTGAGCCACAATCACAACTACCGTAAATATCCTTTTTTATTTGTTGTTTTATTTTACTGTTGTTTTATCTCACTGTTGTTTTATCAATTGCATTATTGTCTTTAATAATTGAGTGCTTTTTCTTTTACTATTTCCTTTTTGACTCTCGAGCCATGTGATTTACGCGTTAATTGACATAGACATGCTACCTCCTATACAGCTGTAAATCATTGTCACCAAGATCCTTGATATATGATCATTTTCTTTTAGACTCACAAATTGTTTTTTAGAAGCATCCCAATGGCAGCTACTCCCATTAAACAATTCAAGAACATTTGTGTGCTCTCTGGATTTAACTATGGCAAACATAAAGAGTTCGTTGAGGCAGCCATCGATCTTGGTCAACGCATAGCAGAAAGAAATTTGCATCTGGTTTATGGAGGAGGTGACCGAGGGTTATCAAAACTAGTCTCAGAAGCTGTTTATCTCAGAGGGAGCCAAGTGTTAGGCATCATCCCAAGAAGCCTCAAACCATTGGCCTGTATGTCTGACTCACCAACTGGAGAAGAGTTAATTGTCTCAGGTATGCAAGAAAGAATAACTGAAATGCTAAATCATGCTGATGCTTTTATTTTCCTACCAGGAGATCTTGCAACTCTAGAGGCACTAATCACATTAGCATCTTGGGCACATCTGAACATTCATCAGAAACCCAAAGGTTTGTTAAATGTCAAAAAATTTTATGATGGCTTCATCGCATTTCTTAACCATGCAATAAAAATCATTTCATCCCTTTCACAAAAAAAAATCTTTATTTGTGCTCATCTTTGCTAACGAGTTAATTGATCTGTTACAAGCTTATAGACCAGAGCCAGATCCCAAGACCCTTGTGCTGGAATGGCCAACTAATGATGGTAACAGTAGCCGTAGTAAGAAGTGCAAATTAGATTTAACTCTCCGCTTGTAAATATTTTCTTCTGTGATCCAGCACTCAGGTGATGTCTTCTAAACCCTATTTTCTTTCAACATTGAGGACAATGTTCCGTTCAGGTTGGGGGGAGGGAATAGTTGACAATTGTGGAATATCTCAATTTTAGTGTAGTTTTTACTAATTTTTGTTTTAGAAACTAACTGTGGTTAAATTTTTTGAGTCGAAGATGGCTGAATATGGAGTGCAGTGACTCTAGAAACGCATCTTCTTATTAAAAAAAAAAAAAAAAAAAAAATAATTTTGTGTGATCTTTTCATAATTAAATGACATGATAACTTTCAAATTTTAGTATTTGTATTATCTTTGGTCTTTAGTTATGTTACACCATGTTTGTTACTCTACATGTTGATGTTGGAGACTAATATAAGTTGCTTGAAAGAATGCACATGTCATAATAATTTCCAAGTGAGTTTTGAGCTGTTTTTTTCTTGGAGAGAACCCTTTTTTTTGCCCATTCTTCATTCAAACATTTTAAAGAGTTTATTGCTTTATACATTATCTCCAAAAAAAAAAAAAAAAAAAAAAAAAAAAAAAAAAAAAAAAAACTAAAGTGTATGTTGCCACATCCAAGATCCATCTAACTAGTAGATATGGAAGATTATTTAACCCTAAAAGATGACAAAAGGCCATCTTTGGTCCGTTTGAGCCTTTCTAGCCAACCCTATTAATATGTATCCATAGTTAACCCCTTTGAGCCTTAAAAAAAAAATAACTTTTAATAAAATAAAAATAAAGACTTTGGAACCTATTATCTTGTCCCCCACCCAACGTGTGGAGTATCACCTTATATTTTGTATTTCCCACCACCCATTTATGTTTGAAAATAGAGATAATTTTGCATTCAAAAAAAAAAAAAAAATATGGGTGCTAAAAAAAAAAAAAAAAAAAAAAAAAAAATAAAAAAAAAAAAAAAAAAAAAAAAAAATTTTTAAAAAAAAAAAAAAAAAAAAAAAAAAAAAAAAAAAAAAAAAATTTAAAAACACCTTACAATCTCCAAAGTTCTCTATTTTTCAAACATATATTTTATTTTTCCTATTATCCTTTCTTTGTTAGCCACGTCCCCTAAATTTACGTTACGTCACGTAATAAAAGTCCTTCTTGATTTTAGGGAACTATAGTCTGAAATAGAAACTAGTTATATGGGTTGAAAAGATGCGGCAATGCATACTAAAAAAATAAAAAAGGATGATGAATGTATTGGTTTGATTAGCATTTTTGAATCGTACTATTTCTAAGCTGAGGGCATATTTCTATCACCTTGGTGAGAGTGTGTGATATTACTTCTTTATTATTTTCACTCAAATTACCATTCACTGGAGTGATTATTTTTGGGTTTAATTTCTTTGTGAGCGTATTACTACTACCAGTGAGATTTTGGGGTTTGCATGTCATTCTTAAAAGTGACTCGATTACTAAAGTTGTGACAAAGTTTTCTAAACTGATTCATGTGGAGAGTTGATGTGGGAATGATATTTCTTTAGACTGTAGATAATGCTTATACTTTTATTTGATTGTTATCATTAGTCTGATTAAATAAATACCACAGTAAAAAAAAAAAAAAAAAAAATATTTGTTTCAGTTTTGTTTTCGCTCAAATTGCTAGGGACTAGCAACAAGCTGGTTGGGGGGGGGTGTTGAGTACTAGAAAGTGTGTATTTATAATGGAGAAAATCATCATTTTACACTCCAAGTCTCACTAACATCCCTATTTTTATGTCTTTAAGTCCCTTGTAATTTAATTATGTATGTTTTATTTTAATTAAGTATTTTATGTATTTTAGGGGATATCATGGTCATTTCACAATAAACGAGAGATCAGATGGAAAAACGGACAGCACTTTTGAACTCAGGATACGAAAAACCTTAGGAGGAGCATAAAAAGAAAAATGGTACTGTTCACATATACGATCTTTGTTCACACATACGATGCGGTTGATATATACTGATCGCATGTACACGATCTCGTTCACGCGACCTTTCACTGCATCTCTGTATGCTGACGTGGCACTGTACGATGACATGGCACTATACGATGACGTGGCGGCATTTGATTGGACGAATGATGTGGCATTGACCGCTTATGTGGCATTGACTGATGATGTGGAGTTGACTGATGACGTGTCACGAGCTTATTGGACCAAAAATGTTGACCGGTGACGTGGCAGAATATTAGTGGATCGAAAAAACGTGTGTACGGTACATGCATATACACAGAATAACAGCCCCTGATGATGTGTTCCATCCAATAGGAACTTGCCACGTGGCGCAATCCTGAGCGTCCAAATTGTTTTAATCCGATGGCCATGATTTACTCAGTTTATCTATAAAAAGGGGGCTCCCCCCCCCTAATTTGACACCCCTGAATCCATTTTTGGACTCCATTTTCTGTAATTCCATCTCCATCTTGTATTTTCTACGTATTTTAATAAAATTCCCATTTTACCCCTAGTTCAAATATGAGTGGCTAATTTCCTTTCAAGCTTGGGTTGAAGGTGAAGTCTCAACATGCTCCATGGGCTTAATTTGGTAAATTTACTTTTTCCTTCCCCTTTAATTTATGTGGTTGTTTTGACTTTTCGTAGACAGATAGTAATAATCTTGTCTGGATATCGGCTGGAATAACCGCCTCCCTAGGCAAGGTTATTACTATTTGGCACGGGAAGCCCTTAGCACCATATCTATTAGAGTGTGGTTCATGATGAGTGGAAGTTCCCCCTTCATGATTTAATTGGTACTAATAATGAATATTAAGCCGATGGTGCATGTTGAGTACAGATCCGGAGATCCAAGTATTTTATTTTAATAATTTATTCCAATAGCTTTAATTCAAATTAATACATTGCCTACATAATTGTCATTACGGCCGATTTACCGAACGTGCGGGGGTGCGAAAAGGGGACTAGATTGGTCCGGTTGTGGTACAACTGGGCCGGGGGCCTCCTCACAGTGCTAGTACTGTTTTGCGCTCAAGGAAATGGCGAATATAATGCGGGAGGCCCTGCGCCCATTTTTCCGCCCGAAAAGGCAAAAATCCGTGAGCTATAGCACACGGATTGCAGCCAAATTTCGCGTTTCGGGGGAGGCGTGGGATTTTTGGCTGGTGTGGTCGGGTTTGGTGGGAGTCGGTGGCGGTAGAAAACGGAATCCAATTCCGAGTTCCGAAACTCGTTTTACGGCCATTTTACCGCCAGAGAACGGGTGCCCAAACGGATGGGCCAACTCGTCGGATTCAGGCAAAACCGGAGAAAGAAGTGGAAGGTAGGTGTGGATCTCAGTTTTTGGTCCAAAAATACGAAGCAACGGTGAGGACCGTGTGCTCACATTTTGGAAAAATGCTCGCCCATGGCCAAGGCCAAGGCCAAGGGACGCGGCCACCCTGCGGCCAACGCCTAGGCACGCCGCCACCCTGCGGCCAAGGCCGTGTGCTGTAGCTCACGGATCTTGGCCAACTTTCGCGTTTCCGGGGTGGTGCGGGATTTTGGGGTGACGCATTAGATACGTGCGACAGTCGAACGTCGGAGAAGACGGGAGTCCATTCCGATGTCTGAACCTCATTTTACGGCCGATTTACCGAACGTGCGGGGGTGCGAAAAGGGGACGAAACGTACCCGCGAATTGGTCCGGTTTTGGTAGAACTGGGCCGGGGGCCTCCTCACAGTGCTAGTACTGTTTTGCGCTCGAAGAAATGGCAAAAATAATGCGGGAGGCCCTGCGCCCATTTTTCCGCCCGAAAAGGCCAAAATCCGTGAGCTATAGCACACGGATTGCAGCCAAATTTCGCGTTTTGGGGGTGGCGTGGGATTTTTGGCTGGCGTGGTCTGGTTTGGTGTGAGTCAGTGGCGGTAGAAAATGGAATCCAATTCCGAGTTCCGAAACTCGTTTTACGGCCATTTTAGCGCCAGAGAACGGGTGCCCAAACGGGTAGGCCAACTCGTCCGATTCAGGAAAAATAGGAGAAAGAAGTGGAAGGTAGGTTTGGATCTCAGTTTTTGGTCCAAAAATACGAAGCAACGGCAAGGACCGTGTGCTCACATTTTGGAAAAATGCTCGCCCACGGCCAAGGCCAAGGGACGCGGCCACCCCGCGGCCAAGGCCTAGGCACGCCGCCACCCCGCGGCCAAGGCCGTGTGCTGTAGCTCAAGGATCTTGGCCAACTTTTGCGTTTCCAGGGCTGTGCGAGATTTTGGGGTGATGCATTAGATATGTGCGACAGTTGAACGTTGGAGAAGACGGGAGTCGATTCCGAGGTCCGAACCTCGTTTTACGGCCAATTTACCGAACGTGCGGGGGTGCGAAAAGGGAACGAAACGTTTCCGCGAATTGGTCCGGTTGTGGTAGAACTGGGCAGGGGGCCTCCTCACGGTGCTAGTACTGTTTTACGCTCGAAGAAATGGCAAAAATAATGTGGCAGGCCCTGCGCCCAATTTTCAGACCGAAAAGGCCAAAATCCATGAGCTATAGCACACGGATTGCCGCCAAATTTCGTGTTTCGAGGGCGGCGTGGGATTTTTGGCTGGCGTGGTCAGGTTTGGTGGGAGTCGGTGGCGGGACAAAACCGTTATCCAATTCTGAGCTCCGAAACTCGTTTAACAGCCATTTTACCGCCAGAGAATGGGTTCCCAAACGGGTGGGCCAACTCGTCGGATTCAGACAAAACCGGAGAAAGAAGTGGAAGGTAGGTGTGGATCTCAGTTTTTGGTCCAAGAATACGAAGCAACGGCGAGGACCGTGTGCTCACATTTTCGCCAAATGCCCGCCGCAGCCAAGGCACGCGGCACCCCGCGGCCAAGTCACGCGGCACCCCGCGGCCAAGGCACGCGGCCACCCCGCGGCCAAGGCCAAGGCACAGGGCCACGCTCGAGCTCCCTATCCTTGCCCCGGGAGAGCGGCCCAAGTTTGTGTTGTGTGTGCGCGAGAGTGTGCGACGTGCCTTGGTCGCGCGCATGTGCTGCATTTCGAGCACGGCACGCAGCCACCCCGCGGCCAAAGCCAAGGCATGCAGCCACCCCGCGGCCACGTCCAAGGCCATGCCACCCAGCCACCCCGAGGCCAAAGCCTAGGCACGCAGCCACCCCGAGGCCATGGCACCCAGCCACCCCGCAGCCAAGGCCGTGTGCTGTAGCTCACGGATCTTGACCAACTTTCGCGTTTCCAGGGCGGGGCGGGATTTTGGGGTGATGCATTAGATACGTGCGACAGTCGAACGTCGGAGGAGACGAGAGTCAATTCCGAGGTCCGAACCTCGTTTTACGTCTGATTTAACGAACATGCGGGGGTGCGAAAAGGGGACGAAACGTGCCCGCGAATTGGTCCGGTTGTGGTAGAACTGGGCCGGGGGCCTCCTCACGGTGCTAGTACTGTTTTCCTCTCGAAGAAATGGTGAAAATAATGGGGGAGGCCCTGCGCCCATTTTTCCGCCCGAAAAGGCCAAAATCCGTGAGCTACAGCACACGGATTGCGGCCAAATTTCGCGTTTCTTGGGCGACGTGTGATTTTTGGCGGGCGTGGTCGGGTTTGGTGGGAGTCGGTGGCGGGAGAAAACGGAATCCAATTCCAAGCTCCGAAACTCGTTTTATAGCCAGTTTACCGCCAGAGAACGGGTGCCCAAACGGGTGGGCCAACTCGTCGGATTCAGGCAAAACCGGAAAAAGCAGTGGAAGGTAGGTGTGGATCTCAGTTTTTGGTCCAAGAATACGAAGAAACGGCGAGGACCGTGTGCTCACATTTTGACCAAATGCTCGCCCGCGGCCAGGGCCAAGCCCAAGGCACGCGGCCTCCCCGCGGCGAAGGCCAAGGCACAGGGCCACGATCGAGCTCCCTATCCTTGCCCCGGGAGCGCGGCCCAACTTTGTGTTGTGTGTGCGCGAGAGTGTGCGACGTGCCTTGGTCGCGAGCATGTGCTGCATTTCGAGCATGGCACGCAGCCAGCCCGCGGCCAAGGGCAAGGCCATGGCACGCAGCCACCCCGCCGCCAGGGCCTAGGCACGCAGCCACCCCACGGCCATGGCCTAGGCATGCAGCCAGCCCGCGGCTAAGGCAAGGCACAAAGCCACCCCGCGGCCAAGGGCAAGGCCATGGCACCCAGCCACCCCGCGGCCAAGGCCTAGGCACGCAGCCACCCCACGGCCAAGGCCAAGGCCATGGCACCCAGCCACCCCGCGGCCAAGGCCTAGGCACGCAGCCACCCCACGGCCAAGGCCAAGGCCATGGAACCCAGCCACCACGCGGCGAAAGCCAAGGCACGCAGCCACCCCGTGGCCAAGGCCAAGGCACCCAGCCACCCCGTGGCCAAGGCCAAGGCACCCAGCAATGGCGAGGACCGTGTGCTCACATTTTGGCAAAATGCTCGCCCGCGGCCAAGGCCAAGGCGAAGGCACGCGGCCACCCCGCGGCCATGGCCAAGGCACAGGGCCACGCTCGAGCTCCCTATTCTTGCCCCGTGAGCGCGGCCCAAGTGTGTATTGTGTGTGCGCGAGAGTGTGCGACGTGCCTTGGTCGCGAGCATGTGCTGCATTTCGAGCATGGCACGCAGCCAGCCCGCGGCCAAGGCCAAGGCACGCAGCCACCCCGCGGCCAAGGGCAAGGACATGGCACCCAACCACCCCGCCGCCAAGTCCTAGGCACGCAGCCACCCCACGGCCATGGCCTAGGCACGCAGCCAGCCCGCGGTCAAGGCAAGGCACGCAGCCACCCCGCGGCCAAGGGCAAGGCCAAGGCACCCAGCCACCCCGCGGCCAAGGCCTAGGCACCCAGCCACCCCGCGGCCAAGGCCTAGGCACGCAGCCACCCCACGGCCAAGCCCAAGGCCATGGCACCCAGCCACCCCGCGGCCAAGGCCTAGGCACGCAGCCACCCCACGGGCAAGCCCAAGGCCATGGCACCCAGCCACCCCGCGGCCAAGGCCTAGGCACGCAGCCACCCCACGGGCAAGCCCAAGGCCATGGCACCCAGCCACCCCGCGGCCAAGGCCTTGGCACGCAGCCACCCCGCGGCCAAGGGCTTGTGCTGTAGCTCACGGATCTTTGCCAACTTTCGCAGTTCCGGCGCTGGGCGGGATTTTGGGGTTATACTTTAGATACGTGCGACAGTCGAACGACCGAGAAGACGGGAGTCGATTCCGAGGTCCGAACCTCGTTTTACGTTTGATTTACCGAACGTGCGGGGGTGCGAAAAGGGAACGAAACGTGCCCGCTAATTGGTCCGGTTGTGGTAGAACTGGGCCGGGGGCCTCCTCACGGTGCTAGTACTGTTTTCCTCTCGAAGAAATGGCGAAAATAATGCGGGATGCCCTGCGCCCATTTTTCCGCCCGAAAAGGCCAAAATCCGTGAGCTAGAACACACGGATTGCGGCCAAATTTCGCGTTTCGTGGGCGGCGTGTGATTTTTTTTGGGCGTGGTCGGGTTTGGTGAGAGTCGGTGGCGGGAGAAAACGGAATCCAATTCCAAGCTCCGAAACTCGTTTTACAGCCATTTTACCACCAGAGAACGGGTACCCAAACGGGTGGGCCAACTCGTCGGATTCAGGCAAAACAGGAGAAAGAAGTGGAAGGTAGGTGTGGATCTCAGTTTTTGGTCCAAGAATACGAAGCAACGGTGAGGACCGTGCGCTCACATTTTGACCAAATGCTCGCCCGCGGCCAAGGCCAAGCCCAAGGCACGCGGCCTCCCCGCGGCCAAGGCCAAGGCACAGGGCCACGATCGAGCTCCCTATCCTTGCCCCGGGAGCGCGGCCCAAGTTTGTGTTGTGTGTGCGCGAGAGTGTTCGATGTGCCGTGGTCGCGAGCATGTGCTGCATTCCGAGCAAGGCACGAAGCCAGCCCGCGGCCAAAGTCAAGGCACGCAGCCACCCCACGGCCATGGCCAAGGCCATGGCACCCAGCCACCCCGCGGACAAGGCCTAGGCACGCAGCCACCCCGCGGCCAAGGCCAAGGCACGCAGCCACCCCGTGGCCAAGGCCAAGGCACGCAGCCACCCCGTGGCCAAGGCCAAGGCCATGGCACCCAGCCACGCCGCTGCCAAGGCCTAGGCACGCAGCCACCCCGCGGGCAAGGGCGTGTGCTGTAGCTCATGGATCTTGGCCAACTTTTGCGTTTCCGGGGCCGTGCGGGATTTTGGGGTGCTGCATTAGATAAGTGCGACAGTCGAATGTCGGAGAAGACGGGAGTCGATTCCGAGGTCCGAACCTCCTTTTACGGCCGATTTACCAAACGTGCGGGGGTGCGAAAAGGGGACAAAATGTGCCCGCGAATTGGTCCGGTTGTGGTAGAACTGGGCGGGAGAAAACAGAATCTAATTCCGAGCTCCGAAGCTCGTTTAACGGCCATTTTACCGCCAGAGAACGGGTTCCCAAATGGGTGGGCCAACTCGTCGGATTCAGGCAAAACCGGAGAAAGAAGTGGAAGGTAGGTGTGGATCTCAGTTATTGGTCCAAGAATACGAAGCAACGCCGAGGACCATGTGCTCACATTTTGGCCAAATGCTCGCCCGCGGCCAAGGCCAAGGCCAAGGCAAGCGGCCACCCCGCGGCCAAGGCCAAGGCCAAGGCAAGCGGCCACCCCGCGGCCAAGGCCAAGGCACAAGGCCACGCTCGAACTACCTATCATTGCCCCTGGAGCACGGCCCAAGTGTGTGTTGTGTGTGCGCGAGCGTGTGCGACGTGCCTTGGTCGCGAGCATGTACTGCATTTCGAACAAGGCACGCAGCCAGCCCGCGGCCAAGGCAAGGCACGCAGCCACCCCGCGGCCAAGGGCAAGGCCATGGCACCCAGCCACCCCGCGGCCAAGTCCTAGGCACGCAGCCACTCCACGGCCAAGGGCAAGGCCATGGCACCCAGCCACCCCGCGGCCAAGGCCGTGTGCTGTAGCTCACGGATCTTGGCCAACTTTCGCGTTTCCGGGGCGGGGCCGGATTTTGGGGTGATGCATTAGATACGTGCAACAGTCGAATGTCGGAGAAGACGGGAGTCAATTCCGAGGTCCGAACCTCGTTTTACGTCTGATTTAACGAACGTGCGGGGGTGCGAAAAGGGGACGAAACGTGCCTGCGAATTGGTCCGGTTGTGGTAGAACTGGTCCGGGGGCCTCCTCACGGTGCTAGTACTGTTTTCCTCTCGAAGAAATGGCGAAAATAATGCAGGAGGCCCTGCGCCCATTTTTCCGCCCGAAAAGGCCAAAATCCGTGAGCTATAGCACACGGATTGCGGCCAAATTTCGCGCTTCAGGGGCGGAGTGGGATTTTTGGCCGTGTGCTGTGGCTCACGGATCTTGGCCAACTTCCGCGTTTCCGGGGCGGTGCGGGATTTTGGGGTGAGGCATTAGATACGTGCGACAGTCAAACGTCGGAAAAGAGGGGAGTCGATTTCGAGGTCCGAACCTCATTTTACGGCCGATTTACCGAGGGTGCGGGGGTGCGAAAAGGGGTTGAAAGGTGCCCTCAAATTGGTCCGATTGTGGTAGAACTGGGCCGGGGGCCTCCTCACGGCGCAAGTACTGCTTTCCGCTCGAAGAAATGGCAAAAATAATGCGGGAGGCCCTAAACCCATTTTTCCGCCCGATAAGGCCAAAATCGGTGAGCTATAGCACACGGATTGTGGCCAAATTTCGTGTTTCGGGGGCGGCATGGGATTTTGGGCCGGCGACGTCGGGTTTGGTGGGAGTCGGTGGCGGGAGAAAATGGAATCGAATTCCGAACTCCGAAACTCGTTTTACGGCCATCTTACCGGCAGCGAAGGGGTGCCCAAACGGGTGGGCCCACTCGTCCGATTCAGGCAAAACCGGAGAAAGAAGTGGAAGGTAGGTGTGGATCTCAGTTATTGGTCCAAGAATACGAAGAAACGGCGAGGACCGTGTGCTCACATTTTGGACAAATGCTCGACCGCGGCCAAGGCCAAGCCATGCAGCCACCCCGCGGCCAACGCCAAGGCACAGGGCCACGCTCGAGCTCCCTATCCTTGCCTTGGGAGCGCAGACGGAGTGTGTGTTGTGTGTGCGTGAGAGTGTGCGACCTGCCTTGGTCGCGAGCATATGCTGCATTTCGAGAAAGGCACGTAGCCAGCCCGCGCCCAAGGCCAAGGCCGAGGCACGCAGCCACCCCGTGGCCAAGGCCTAGGCACGCGTCCACCCCGCGGCCAAGGGCATGGCACCCAGCCAGCCCGCGGCCAAGGCCTAGGCACGCAGCCACCCCGAGGCCAAGGCCTTGGCACACAGCCACCCGGTGGCCAAGGACAAGGCCATGGCACCCAGCCACCCCGCGGCCAAGCCTTAGGCACGCAGCCACCCCGCGGCCAAGGCCAAGGCCGTGTGCTGTCGCTCACGGATCTTGGCCAACTTTCGCGTTTCCGGGGCGGTGCGGGATTTTGGGGTGATGCATTAGATACGTGCGACAGTCAAACGTCGGAAAAGAGGGGAGTCGATTTCGAGGTCCGAACCTCATTTTACGGCCGATTTACCGAGGGTGCGGGGGTGCGAAAAGGGGTCGAAAGGTGCCCTCAAATTGGTCCGATTGTGGTAGAACTGGGCCGGGGGCCTCCTCACGGCGCAAGTACTGCTTTCCGCTCGAAGAAATGGCAAAAATAATGCGGGAGGCCCTGCGCCCATTTTTCCGCCAGAAAAGGCCCAAATCCGTGAGCTATAGCACACGGATTGTGGCCAAATTTCGCGTTCCAGGGGCGTCGTGGGATTTTGTGCTGGCGTCGTCGGGTTTGGTGGGAGTCGGTAGCAGGAGAAAATGGAATCCAATTCCGAGCTCCGAAACTCGTTTTACGGCCATCTTACCGGCAGCGAACGGGTGCCCAAACGGGTGAGCGAACCCGTCCGATTCAGGCAAAACCGGAGAAAGAAGTGGAAGGTAGGTGTGGATCTCAGTTATTGGTCCAAGAATACGAAGAAATGGCGAGGACCGTGTGCTCACATTTTGGCCAAATGCTCGCCCGCGGCCAAGGCCAAGCCACGCAGCCACCCCGCGGCCAACGCCAAGGCACAGGGTCACGCTCAAGCTCCCTATCCTTGCCTCGGGAGCGCGACCCGAGTGTGTGTTGTGTGTGCGTGAGAGTGTGCGTCCTGCCTTGGTCGCGAGCATGTGCTGCATTTCGAGCAAGGCACGGAGCCAGCCCGCGGCCAAGGCCAGGGCCGAGCCACGCAGCCACCCCCATGGCCAAGGCCAAGGCACGCGTCCACCCCGCGGCCAAGGCCATGGCACGCAGCCACCCTGCGGCCAAGGCCAAGGCCATGGCACGCAGCCACCCCGCGGCCAAGGACAAGTCCGTGTGCTGTAGCTCACGGATCTTGGCCAACTTTCGCGTTTCCGGGGCGGTGCGGGATTTTGGGGTGATTCATTAGATACGTGCGACAATCGAGCGTTGGAAAAGAGGGGAGTCGATTTCGAGGTCCGAACCTCGTTTTACGGCCGATTTACCGAGGGTACGGGGGTGCGTAAAGGGGAGGAAACGTGCCCCCGAATTGGTCCGATTGTGGTAGAACTGGGCCGGGGGCCTCCTCACGGCACAAGTAGTGTTTTCCGCCCGGAGAAATGGTGAAAATAATGCGGGAGGCCCTGCGCCCATTTTTCCCTCGAAAAAGGCCAAAATCCGTGAGCTATAACACACGGATTGTGGCCAAATTTCGCGTTTCGGTGGCGCCGTGGGATTTTGGGCTGGCGTGGTCGGGTTTTGGTGGGAGTCGGTGGCGGGAGAAAACAGAATCCAATTCCGAGCTCCGAAACTCGTTTTACGGCCATCTTACCGGCAGCGAACAGGTGCCCAAACGGGTGGGCCCATTCGTCCGATTCAGGCAAAACCGGAGAAAGAAGTGGAAGGTAGGTGTGGATCTCAGTTATTGGTCCAAGAATACGAAGAAACGGCGAGGACCGTGTGCTCACATTTGGGCCAAATGCTCGCCCGCGGCCAAGGCCAAGCCACGCAGCCACCACGCGGCCAACGCCAAGGCACAGGGCCACGCTCGAGCTCCCTATCCTTATCTCGGGAGCGCGGACCGAGTGTGTGTTGTGTGTGCGTGAGAGTGTGCGACCTGCCTTGGTCGCGAGCATGTGCTGCATTATTTTCTATAGCTCACGGATTTTGGACTTTTCCGGGGGAAAAATGGGCGCAGGGCCTCCCCCATTATTTTCGCCATTTCTTCGAGTGGAAAACAGTACTTGTGCCATGTGGAGGCCCCCGGCCCAGTTCTACCACAATCGGACCAATTCGCGGGCACGTTTCGACCCCTTTTCTCACCCCCGCACCCTCGGTAAATCGGCCGTAAAGCGAGGTTCGGACCTCAAAATCGACTCCCCTCTTTTCCAACGCTCGACTGTCGCGCGTATCTAATGCATCACCCCAAAATCCCGCACAACCCCGGAAACGCGAAAGTTGGCCAAGATCCGTTAGCTACAGCATACGGCCTTGGCCTTGGCCGCGGGGTGGCTGCGTGCCATGGCCTTGGCCTTGGCCGCGGGCTGGCTGCGTGCCTAGGCCTTGGCCGCGGGCTGGCTGGGTGCCATGGCCTTGGCCGCGGGGTGGACGCGTGCCTTGGCCTTGGCCTTGGCCACGGGGTAGCTGCGTGCGTCGGCCTTGGCCTTGGCCGCGGGCTGGGTCCGTGCCTTGCTCGAAATGCAGCACATGCTCGCGACCAACACAGGTCGCACACTCTCACGCACACACAACACACACTCCGGCCGCGCTCCCGAGGCAAGGATAGGGAGCTCGACCGTGGCCCTGTGCCTTGGCGTTGGCCGCGGGGTGGCTGCATGGCTTGGCCTTGGCCGCGGGCGAGCATTTGGCCAAAATGTGAGCACACGGTCCTCGCCGTTTCTTCGTATTCTTGGACCAAAAACTGAGATCCACACCTACCTTCCACTTCTTTCTCCGGTTTTGCCTGAATCGGACGAGTTGGCCCACCCGTTTGGGCACCCACTCGCTGCCGGTAAGTTGGCCATAAAACGAGTTTCGAGCTCGGAATTGATACCGCTTTTCCCCACCACCGACTCCCACCAAACCCGACCACCCCAGCCAAAAATCCAACCCCGCCCCGAAACGCGAATTTGGCCACAATCCGTGTGCTATAGTTCACGGATTTTGGCCTTTTCTGGCGGAAAAGGGGCGCAGGGCTGGTGAAGATCCGTGAGCTACAGCACACGGCCTTGGCCGCGGGGTAGCTGCGTGCCTAGGCCTTGGCCGCGGGGTGGCTGGGTGTGATGGCCTTGGCCTTGGCCGCGGGGTGGCTGGGTGGGATGGCCTTGGCCTTGGCCGTGGGGTGGCTGGGTGCGATGGCCTTGGCCTTGGCCGCGGGGTGGCTGCGTGCCTAGGCCTTGGCCGCAGGCTGGCTGCGTGCCTTGCTCGAAATCCAGCACATGCTCGCGACCAAAGCACGTCGCACACTCTCGCGCACACACAACACACACTTGGGCAGCGCTCCCGGGGCAAGGATAGGGAGCTCGAACGTGGCCCTGTGGCTTGGCCTCGGCCGCGGGGTGGCCGCGTGCCTTGGCCTTGGCCTTGGCCGCGGGCGAGCATTTGGCCAAAATGTCAGGTCGCGGTCCTCGCGGTTGCTTCGCATTCTTGGACCAAAAACTGAGATCCGCACCTACCTTCCACTTCTTTCTCCGGTTTTGCCTGAATCGGACGAGTTGGCCCACCCGTTTGGGAACCCGTTCTCTGGCGGTAAAATGGCCGTAAAACGAGTTTCGGAGCTCGGAATTGGATTCCGTTTTCTCCCGCCACCGACTCCCACCAAACCCAACCACGCCAGCCAAAAATCCCACGCCGCCCCCGAAACACGAAATTTGTACGCAATCCGTGTGCTAGAGCTCATGGATTTTGGCCATTTCGGGCGGAAAAATGGGCGCAGGGCCTCCCGTATTATTTTCGCCTGTTCTTCGAACGCAAAACAGTACTAGCACCGTGAGGAGGCCCCCGGCGCAGTTCTACCACAACCGGACCAATTCACGGGCACGTTTCATCCCCTTTTCGCACCCCCGCACGTTCGGTAAATCAGCCGTAAAACGAGGTTCGGACCTCGGAATCGACTCCCGTCTTCTGCGATGTTCGACTGCCGCACGTATCTAATGCATCACCCCAAAATCCTGCACCGCCCCGGAAACGCGAAAGTTGGCCAAGATCCGTGAGCTACAGCACACGGCCTTGGCCGCGGGGTGGCTGCGTGCCTAGGCCTTGGCAGCGGCGTGGCTGGGTGCCATGGCCTTGGCCTTGGCCACGGGTTGGCAGCGTGCCTTGGCCTTGGCCGCCGGGTGGCTGCGTGCCATGGCCTTGGCCTTGGCCGCGGGGTGGCTGTGTGCCTAGGCCTTGGCCGCGGGGTGGCCGGGTGCCATGGCGTTGGCCTTGGCCGCGGGGTGGCTGCGTGCCTTGGCCTTGGCCGCGGGCTGGCTGCGTGCCTTGCTCGAAATGCAGCACATGCCCGCGACCAGGGCACGTCGCACACTCTCGCGCCCACACAACACACACTTGGGCCGCGCTCCCGGGGCAAGGATAGGGAGCTCGAGCGTGGGCCTATGCCTTGGCCTTGGCCGCGGGGTGGCCGCGTGCCTTGGCCTTGGCCGCGGGCGAGCATTTGGCCAAAAATATGAGCACACGGTCCTCGCCGTTGATTCGTATTCTTGGACCAGAAACTAAGATCCACACCTACCTTCCACTTCTTTCTCCGGTTTTGCCTGAATCCGACGAGTTGGCCTACCCGTTTGGGCTCCCGTTCTCTGGCGGTAAAATGGCCGTAAAACGAGTATCGGAGCTCGGAATTGGATTCCGTTTGCTCCCGGCGCCGACTCCCACCAAACCCGACCACACCCGCCAAAAATCCCACGCCGCCCCCGAAACGCGAAATCTGGCCTCAATCCGTGTGCTATAGCTCACGGATTTTGGCCTTTTCGGGCGGAAAAATGGGCGCAGGGCCTCCCACATTATTTTCGCCTTTTCTTCATGAGGAAAACAGTAGTAGCACCGTGAGGAGGCCACCGGCCCAGTTCTACAACAACCGGACCAATTCACCGGCTCGTTTCGTTCCCTTTTCGCACCCCCGTACGTTCGGTAAATCAGCCGTAAAACGAGGTTCGGACCTCGGAATCGACTCCCGTCTTCTCCGACGTTCGACTGTCGCACGTATCTAATGAATCACCCCAAAATCCCGCACCACCCCTGAAACGCAAAAGTTGGCCAAGATCCGTGAGCTACAGCACACGGCCTTGGCCGCGGGGTGGCTGCGTGCCTAGGCCTTGGCAGCGGCGTGGCTGGGTGACATGGCCTTGGCCTTGGCCACTGGGTGACATGGCCTTGGCCTTGGCCACGGGGTGGCTGCGTGCCTTGGCCACGGGGTGGCTGCGTGCCTTGGCCTTGGCCACGGGGTGGCTGCATCCCTTGGCCTTGGCCGCGGGGTGGCTGGGTGCCATGGCCTTGGCCTTGGCCGCGGGGTGGCTGCGTGCCCAGGCCTTGGCCGCGGGGTGGCTGCGTGCCTTGGCTTTGGCCGCGGGCTGGCTGCTTGCCTTGCTCGAAATGCAGCACATGCTCGCGACCGAGGCACGTCGCACACTCTCGCACACACACAACACAAACTTGGGCCGCGCTTCCGGGGCAAGGATAGGGAGCTCGAGCGTGGCCCTGTGCCTTGGCCTTGGCCGCGGGGAAGCAGCGTGCCTTGGCCGCGGGCGAGCATTTGGCCAAAATGTGAGGACACGGTCCTCGCCGTTGCTTCGCATTCTTGGACCAAAAACTGAGATCCACACCTACCTTCCACTTTTTTCTCCGGGTTTGCCTGAATCGGATGAGTTGGCCCACCCATTTGGGAACCCGTTCTCTGGCGGTAAAATGGCCGTAAAACGAGTTTCGGGCAGAAAAATGCGAAAGTTGGCCAAGATCCGTGAGCTACAGCACACGGCCTTGGCCGCGGGTGGCTGCGTGCCTAGGCCATGGCCGCGGGGTGGCTGCGTGCCTAGGCCATGGCCGCGGGGTGGGTGCGTTCCTAGGCCATGGCCGCGGGATGGGTGCGTGCCTAGGCCTTGGCCGCGGTGTGGCTGCGTGCCTAGGCCATGGCCGCGGGGTGGCTGGGTGCCATGGCCTTGGCTTTGGCCGCGGGGTGGCTCCTTGCCTTGGCTTTGGCCGCGGGCTGGCTGCGTGCCTTGCTCGAAATGCAGCACATTCTCGCGACCAAGGCACGTCGTACACTCTCACACACACACAACACACACTTGGACCGCGCTCCTGGGGCATGGATAGGGAGCTCGAGCGTGGCCCTCTGCCTTTTTTCCTTGGCCGCGGGGTGGCCGTGTTCCTTGGCCTTGGCCTTCGCCGCGGGCGAGCATTTTGCCAAAATGTGAGCACACGGTCCTCGCCGTTGGCCTAGGCACGCAGCCACCCCGCGGCCATGGCCTAGGCACGCAGCCACCCCGCGGCCATGTCCAAGGCACGTCGCACACTCTCGCACACACACAACACACACTTGGACCGCGCTCACGGATTTTGGCCTTTTCGGGCGGAAAAATGCGCGCAGGGCCTCCCGCATTATTTTCGCCATTTCTTCGAGAGGAAAACAGTACTAGCACCGTGAGGAGGCCCCCGGCTCAGTTCTACCACAACCGGACCAATTCGCGGGCACGTTTCGTTCCCTTTTCGCAACCCCGCACGTTCGTTAAATTAGACGTAAAACGAGGTTCGGACCTCGGAATCGACTCCCATCTTCTCCGACGTTCGACTGTCGCACATATCTAATGCATCACCCCAAAATCCTGCCACGCCCCGGAAACGCGAAAGTTGGCCAAGCTCCGTGAGCTACAGCACACGGCCTTGGCCTAGGGGTGGCTGCGTGCCTAGGCCTTGGCCGCAGGGTGGCTGGGTGCCATGGCCTTGGCCTTGGCCGCGGGGTGGCTGCGTGCCTTGGCCTTGGCCTCGGGCTGGCTGCGTGCCATGCTCGAAATGCCGCACATTCTCGGGACCAAGGCACGTCGCACACTCTCGCGCACACACAATACACACTTCGGCCGCGCTCCCGGGGCAAGGATAGGGAGCCCGAGCGGGGCCCTGTGCCTTGGCCTTGGCCGCGGGGTGGCCGCTTGCCTTGGCCTTGGCCGTTGCTTCGTATTCTTGGACCAAAAACTGAGATCCACACCTACCTTCCACTTCTTTTTCCGGTTTTGCCTGAATCGGACAAGTTGGCCCACCCGTTTGGGAACCCGTTCTCTGGCGGTAAAATGGCCGTAAAACGAGTTTCGGAGCTCGGAATTGGATTCCGTTTTCTCCCGCCACCGACTCCCACCAAACCCGACCACGCCCGCCAAAAATCCCACGCCGCCGCCGAAACGCGAAATTTGGCCGCAATCCGTGCGCTATAGCTCACGGATTTTGGCCTTTTCGGGCGGAAAAATGGGCGCAGGGCCTCCCGCATTATTTTCGCCATTTCTTCGAGAGGAGAACAGTACTAGCACCGTGAGGAGGCCCCCGGCCCAGTTCTACCACAACCGGACCAATTCGCGGGCACGTTTCGTCCCCTTGTCGCACCCCCGCACGTTCGGTAAATCAGACGTAAGATGAGGTTCGGTCCTCGGAATCGACTCCCGTCTTCTCCGACGTTCGACTGTCGCACGTATCTAATGCATCACCCCAAAATCCCGCACCGCCCCTGAAACACGAAAGTTGGCCAAGATCCGTGAGTGAAAGCACCCGGCCTTGGCCTTGGCCGCGGGGTGGCTGGGTGCCAGGGCGTTGGCCTTGGCCACCGGGTGGCTGTGTGCCAAGGCCTTGGCCACGGGGTGGCTGGGTGCCTAGGCCTTGGCTGCGGGCTGGCTGGGTGCCATGGCCTTGGCCGGGGGTGGACGCATGCCTAGTCCTTTCCCACGGGGTGGCTGCGTGCCTCGGCCTTGGCCTTGGCCGCGGGCTGGGTACGTGCCTTTCTCATAATGCAGCATATGCTCGCGACCAAGGCTTGCCCCGGTAGTGTGGCTCAAGTGTGTGTTGTGTGTGCGCGAGAGTGTGAGACGTGCCTTGGTCGCGAGCATGTGCTGCATTTCGAGCAAGGCACCCAGCCACCCTGCGGCCAAGGCCTAAGCACGCAGCCACCCCGCGGCCGAGGCCGTGTGCTGTAGCTCACGGATCTTTGCCAACTTTCGCGTTTCCGGGGCGGGGCGGGATTTTGGGGTAATGCATTAGATACGTGCGACAGTCGAACGTCGGAGAAGACGGGAGCCGATTCCAAGGTCCGAACCTCGTTTTACGTCTGATTTACCGAACGTGTGGGGGTGCGAGGACAGTGTGCTCACATTTTGGCCAAATGCTCGCCCGTGGCCAAGGCACGCGGCCACCCCGCGGCCAAGGCGAAGGCACAGGGCCATGCTCGAGCTCCCTATACTTGCCGCGGGAGCGCGGCCCAAGTTTGTGTTGTGTGTGCGCGAGAGTGTGCGACGTGCCTTGGTCGCGAGCATGTGCTGCATTTCGAGCATGGCAAGCAGCCAGCCCGCGGCCAAGGCCAAGCCACGCTGCCACCCCACGGCCAAGGCCAAGGCCATGGCACCCAGCCACCCCGCGGCCAAGGCCTAGGCACGCAGCCACCCCGAGGCCAAGGCCGTGTGCTGTAGCTCACGGACCTTGGCCAACTTTCGCGTTTCCGGGGCAGGGTGGGATTTTGGGGTGATGCAATAGATACGTACGACAGTCGAACGTCGGAGAAGACGGGAGTCGATTCCGAGGTCCGAACCTCGTTTAACGTCTGATTTACCGAACGTGCGGGGGTGCGAAAAGGGAACGAAACGTGCCCGCGAATTGGTCCGGTTGTGGTAGAACTGGGCCGGGGGCCTCCTCACGGTGCTAGTACTGTTTTCCTCTCGAAGAAATGGCGAAAATAATGCGGGAGGCTCTGCGCCCATTTTTCCGCCCGAAAAGGCCAAAATCCGTGAGCTATAGCACACGGATTGCGGCCAAATTTCGTGTTTCGGGGGCGGGGTGGAATTTTTGGCTGGCGTGGTCGGGTTTGGTGGGAGTCGGTAGCGGGAGAAAAAGGAATCCAATTCCGAGCTCCGAAACTCGTTTTACGGCCATTTTACCGCCAGAGAACGGGTTCCCAAATGGGTGGGCCAACTCGTCCGATTCAGGCAAAACCGGAGAAAGAAGTGGAAGGTAGGTGTGGATCTGAGTTTTTGGTCCAAGAATGCGAAGCAACGGCGAGGACCTTGTCCTCACATTTTGGCCAAAAGCTCACCCGCGGCCAAGGCCAAGGCCAAGGCACGCGGCCACCCCGCGGCCAAGGCCAAGGCACAGGGCCACGCTCGAGGTCCCTATCCATGCCCCGGGAGGGCGGTCCAAGTGTGTGTTGTGTGTGTGCGAGAGTGTGAGACGTGCCTTGGTCGCGAGCACGTGCTGCATTTCGAGCAAGGCACGCAGCCAGCCCGCGGCCAATGCCATTGCACCCAGCCACCCCGTGGCCAAGTCCTAGGCACGCAGCCACCCCGAGGCCAAGGCCAAGGCCTAGACACGCAGCCACTCCGTGGCCAAGGCAAAACCGGAGAAAGAAGTGGAAGGTAGGTGTGGATCTGAGTTTTTGGTCCAAGAATGCGAAGCAACGGCGAGGACCTTGTCCTCACATTTTGGCCAAAAGCTCACCGGCGGCCAAGGCCAAGGCCAAGGCACGCGGCCACCCCGCGGCCAAGGCCAAGGCACAGGGCCATGCTCGAGCTCCCTATCCTTGCCCCGGGAGCGCGGCCCAAGTGTGTGTTGTGTGTGCGCGAGAGTATGCGACGTGCCTTGGTCGCGAGCATGTGCTGCATTTCGAGCAAGGCACTTAGCCAGCCAGCGGCCAAGGCCAAGGCTCGCAGCCACCCCGCGGCCAAGGCCTAGGCACGCAGCCACCCCGCGGCCAAGGCCGTGTGCTGTAGCTCACGGATCTTGGCCAACTTTCGCGTTTCCGGGGCGGTGCGGGATTTTGGGGTGATGGATTAGATACGTGCGACAGTTGAACGTCGGAGAAGACGGGAGTCGATTCCGAGGTCCGAACGTCGTTTTACGTCTGATTTAGCGAACGTGCGGGGGTGCGAAAAGGGGCCGAAACGTGCCCGCGAATTGGTCCGGTTGTGGTAGAACTGGGCCGGGGGCCTCCTCACGGTGCTAGTACTGTTTTCCTCTCGAAGAAATGGGGAAAATAATGCGGGAGGCGCTGCGACCATTTTTCCGCCCGAAAAGGCCAAAATCCGTGAGCTATAGCACACGGATTGCGACCAAATTTCGTGTTTCAGGGGCGGCGTGGGATTTTTGGCTGGCGTGGTCGGGTTTGGTGGGAGTCGGTGGCGGGAAGAAACGGAATCCAATTCCGAGCTCCCAAACTCGTTTTACGGCCATTTTACCGCCAGAGAACGGGTGCCCAAATGGGTGGGCCAACTTGTCGGATTTAGGAAAAACCGGAGAAAGAAGTGGAAGGTAGGTGTGGATCTCAGTTTTTGGTCGAAGAATACGAAGCAACCGCGAGGACCGTGGGCTCACATTTTGGCCAAATGCTCGCCTGCGGCCAAGGCCAAGGCCAAGACACGCGGCCACCCCGCGGCCAAGGCCAAGGCACAGGGCCACGCTCGAGCTCCCTATCCCTGCCCCGGGAGTGCGGCCGAAGTGTGTGTTGTGTGCACGCGAGAGTGTACGACGTGCCTTTGTCGCGAGCACGTGCTGCATTTCGAGCAAGGCACGCAGCCAGCCCGCGGCCAAGGCCAAGGCACGAAGCCACCCCTTGGCCAAGGACAAGGCCATGTCAACCAGCCACCCCGCGGCCAAGGCCAAGGCACGCAGCCACCCTGTGGCCAAGGCCAAGGCCATGGCACGCAGCCACGCCGCTGCCAAGGCCTAGGCAAGCAGCCACCCTGCGGCCAAGGCCGTGTGCTGTAGCTCATGGATCTTGGCCAACTTTCGCGTTTCCGGGGCGGTGCGGGATTTTGGGGTGATGCATTAGATACGTGCGACAGTCGAATGTCAGAGAAGACGGGAGTCGATTCCGAGGTCCGGACCTCGTTTTACGGCCGATTTACCGAGCGTGCAGGGGTGCGAAAAGGGGACGAAACGTGCCCGCAAATTGGTCCGGTTGTGGTAGAACTGGGCCGGGGGCCTCCTCACGGTCCTAGTACTGTTTTACGCTCAAAGAAATGGCAAAAATAATGCGGGAGGCCCTGCGCCCATTTTTCCGCCCGAAAAGGCCAAAATCCGTGAGCTATAGCACACGGATTGCGGCAAAATTTCGTGTTTCGGGGGCGGCATGGCATTTTTGGCTGCCGTGGTCGGGTTTGGAGGGAGTCGGTGGCGGGAGAAAACGGTATCCAATTCCGAGCTCCGAAACTCGTTTGACGGCCATTTTACCGCTAGAGAACGGGTTCCAAAACAGGTGGGCCAACTCGTCCGATTCAGGCAAAACCGGAGAAAGAAGTGGAAGGTAGGTGTGGATCTCAGTATTTGGTCCAAGAATGCGAAGCAACGGCGAGGACCGTGTCCTCACATTTTGGTCCACGCCGTTGCTTCGTATTCTTGGACCAAAAACTGAGATACACACCTACCTTCCACTTCTTTCTCCGGTTTTGCCTGAATCGGACGAGTTGACCCACCCGTTTGGGCACCCGTTCTCTGGCAGTAAAATGACCGTAAAACGAGTTTCGAGCTCGAATTGATTCCGTTTTCTCCCGCAACCGACTCCCAGCAAACCCGACCACGCCAGCGAAAAATCCCACGCCGCCCCCGAAACGCGAAATTTAGCCCCAATCCGTGTGCTATAGCTCACGGATTTTGGCCTTTTCGGGCGGAAAACAGCGAAAGTTGGCTAAGTAGCTCATTGCCTTGGCCGCAGGGTGGCTGCGTGCCTAGGCCATGGCCGCGGGGTGGCGGCGTGCCTGGGCTTTGGCCGCGGGGTGGCTGCCTGCCTAGGCCTTGGCCGCGGGGTGGCTGCGTGTCTTGGCTTTGGCCGCAGGCTGGCTGCGTGCCTTGCTCGAAATGCAGCACATGCTCGCGACCGAGGCACGTCGCACACTCTCGCACACACACAACACACACTTGGACCGCGCTCCTGGGGCAAGGATAGGGAGCTCGAGCGTGGCCCTGTGCCTTGGCCTTAGCCGCGGGGTGGCCGCGTGCCTTGGCCTTGGCAAAGGGGTGGCTGGGTGCCATGGCCTTGGCCTTGGCCACGGGGTGGCTGCGTGCCTAGGCCTTGGCCGCGGGCTGGCTGCGTGCCTTGGCCTTGGCCGCGGCGTGGCTCGGTGCCATGGCCTTGGCCTTGGCCACGGGGTGGCTGCGTGCCCAGGCCTTCGCCGCGGGGTGGCTGGGTGCCATGGCCTTGGCCTTGGCCGCGGGGTGGCTGCGTACCTAAGCCTGGTCCGCGGGGTGGCTGGGTGCCATGGCCTTGGCCTTGGCCGCGGGCTGGCTGCGTGCCTTGCTCGAAATGCAGCACATGCTCGCGACCAAGGCACGTCGTACACTCTCGCGCACACACAACACACACTTGGGCCGTGCTCCCGGGACAAGGATACGGAGCTCGAGCGTGGCCCTGAGCCTTGGCCTTGGCCGCGGGGTGGCCGCGTGCCTTGGCCTTGGCCTTGGCCGCGGGGTGGCCGCATGCCTTGGCCTTGGCCTTGGCCACGGGCGAGCATTTGGCCAAAATGTGAGCACACGGTCCTCACCGTTGCTTCGTATTCTTGGACCAAAAACTGAGATCCACAGTTACCTTCCACTTCTTTCTCCGGTTTTACCTGAATCCGACGAGTTGGCCCACCCGTTTGTGCACCCGTTATCTGGCGGTAAAATGGCTGTAAAACGAGTTTCGGAGCTTGGAATTGGATTCCGTTTTCTCCCGCCACCCACTCCCACCAAACCCGACCACGCCCGCCAAAAATCACACGCTGCCCCCGAAATGCCAAAATTTGGCCGCATTATTTTTGCCATTTCTTCGAGAGGAAAACAGTACTAGCACCGTGAGGAGGCCTCCGGCCCAGTTCTACCACAACCGGACCAATTCGCGGGCACGTTTCGTTCCCTTTTCGCACCTCCGCACGTTCGGTAAATCAGACGTAAAACGAGGTTCGGACCTCGGAATCGACTTCCGTCTTCTCCGATGTTCGACTGTCGCACGTATCTAATGCATCACCCCAAATTCCCGCCCCGCCCCAGAAACGCGAAAGTTGGCCAAGGTCCGTGAGCTACAGCACACGGCCTTGGCCGCGGGGTGGCCGCGTGCCTAGGCCTTGGCCGCGGGGTGGTTGGGTGCCATGGCCGTGGCCGCGGGGTGGCTGCGTGCCTTGACTTTGGCCGTGGCTGCGGGGTGGCTGCGTGCCTTGCTCGAAATGCAGCACATGCTCGCGACCAAGGCACGTCGCACACTCTCGCGCACACACAACACAAACTTGGGCCGCGCTCCCGGGGCAAGGATAGGGAGCTCGAGCGTGGCCCTGTGCCTTGGCCTTGGCCGCGGGGTGGCCGCGTGCCTTCGCCGCGGGCGGGCATTTGGCCAAAATGTGAGCACACGGTCCTCGCCGTTGCTTCGTATTCTTGAACCAAAAACTGAGATCCACACCTACCTTCCACTTCTTTCTCCGGTTTTGCCTGAATCCGACGAGTTGGCCCACCCGTTTGGGAACCCGTTCTCTGGCGGTAAAATGGCTGTTAAACGAGTTTCGGAGCTCGGAATTGGATTCCGTTTTCTCCCGCCACCGACTCCCACCAAACCCGACCACGCCAGCCAAAAATCCCACGCCGCCCCCGAAACACAAAATTTGGCGGCCCGAGTGTGTGTTGTGTGTGCGTGACAGTGTGCGACCTGCCTTGGTCGCGAGCATGTGCTGCATTTCGAGCAAGGCACGGAGCCAGCCCGCGGCCAAGGGCAAGCCCGAGGCCATGGCACCCAGCCAGCCAGCCCGCGGCCAAGGCCTTGGCACGCAGCCACCCCGAGGCCAAGGCCAAGGCCATGGCACGCCTCCACCCCGCGGCCACGGCCAAGGCCATGGCACGCAGCCACCCCGCGGCCAAGGCCAAGGCCGTGTGCTGTAGCTCACTGATCTTGTCCAACTTTCGCGTTTCCAGGGCGGTGCGGGATTTTGGGGTGATGCATTAGATACGTGCGACAGTCGAGCGTTGGAAAAGAGGGGAGTCGATTTCGAGGTCCGAACCTCGTTTTACGGCCGATTTACCGAGGGTGCGGGGGTGCGAAAAGGGGACGAAACGTGCCCATGAATTGGTCCGATTGTGGTAGAACTGGGCCGGGGGCCTCCTCACGGCGCAAGTACTGTTTTCCGCTCGAAGAAATGGCGAAAATAATGCGGGAGGGCCTGCGCCCATTTTTCCGTCAGAAAAGGCCAAAATCCGTGAGGTATGGCACACGGATTGTGCCCCAATTTTGAGTTTTGGGGGCAGCGTGGGATTTTGGGCTGGCGTGGTCGGCTTTGGTGGGAGTCGGTGGCGGGAGAAAACGGAATCCAATTCCGAGCTCTGAAACTCGTTTTACGGCCATCTTACAGCCAGCGAACGGGTGCCCAAACGGGTGGGCCAACTCATCCGATTCAGGCAAAACCGGAGAAAGAAGTGGGAGGTAGGTGTGGATCTCAGTTTTTGGTCCAAAAATACGAAGAAACGGCAAGGACCGTGTGCTCACGTTTTGGCCAAATGCTCGCCCGCGGCCAAGGCCAAGCCACGCAGCCACCGCGCGGCCAACTCCAAGGCACAGGGCCACGCTCGAGCTCCCTATCCTTGCCTCGGGAGCGCGGCCGGAGTGTGAGTTGTGTGTGCGTGAGAGTGTGCGACCTGCCTTGGTCGCGAGCATGTGCTGCATTTCGAGCAAGGCACGGAGCCAGCCCGCGGCCAAAGCCAAGGCCATGGCACGCAGCCACCCCGCGGCCGAGGTCAAGGCCGTGTGCTGTAGCTCACGGATCTTGGCCAACTTTCGAGTTTCCGGGGCGGTGCAGGATTTTGGGGTGATGCATTAGATACGTGTGACAGTCGAGCGTTGGAAAAGAGGGGAGTCGATTTCGAGGTCCGAACCTCCTTTAACGGCCGTTTTACCGAGGGTGCGGGGGTGCGAAAAGGGGACGAAACGTACCCGCGAATTGGTCTGATTGTGCTAGAACTGGGCGGGGGGCCTCCTCACGGCGCAAGCACTGTTTTCCGCTCGAAGAAATGGCGAAAATAATGCGGGAGGCCCTGCGCCCATTTTTCCCCCGGAAAAGGCCAAAATCCGTGAGCTATAGCACACGGATTGTGGCCAAATTTTGCATTTTGGGATCGGCGTGGGATTTTGAGCTGGCGTGGTCGGGTTTGGTGGGAGTCGGTGGCGGGAGAAAACGGAATCCAATTCCGAGTTCCGAAACTCGTTTTACGGCCATCTTACCGGCAGCGAACGGGTGCCCAAACGGGTGGGCCAACTCGTCCGATTGAGGCAAAACCGGAGAAAGAAGTGGAAGGTAGGTGTGGATCTCAGTTTTTGGTCCAAGAATACGAAGAAACGGCGAGGACCGTGTGCTCACATTTTGGCCAAATGCTCGCCCGCGGCCAAGGCCAAGCCATGCAGCCACCCCGCGGCCATGCAGCCACCCCGCACAGGGCCATGCTCGAGCTCCCTATCCTTGCCTCGGTAGCGCGGCCGGAGTGTGTGTTGTGTGTGGGTGAGAGTGTGTGACCTGCCTTGGTCTCGGGCATGTGCTGCATTTCGAGCAAGGCACGGATCCAGCCCGCGGCCAATGCCAAGGACGAGGCACGCAGCCACCCCGTGGCCAAGGCCAAGGCACGCGTCCACCCCACGGCCAAGGCCATGGCACCCAGCCGGGCCACGGCCAAGGCCTAGGCACGCAGCCAGCCCGCGGCCAAGGCCTTGGCACGCAGCCACCCCGAGGACAAGGCCAAGGCCATGGCACGCAGCCACCCCGCGGCAAAGGCCAAGGCCATGGCACGCAGCCACCCCGCGGCCAAGGCCAAGGCCGTGTGCTGTAGCTCACGGATCTTGGCCAACTTTCGCGTTTCCGGGGCGGTGTGGGATTTTGGGGTGATGCATTAGATACGTGCGACAGTCGAGCGTTGGAAAAGAGGGGAGTCGAATTCGAGGTCCGAACCTCGTTTAACGGCCGTTTTACCGAGGGTGCGGGGGTGCGAAAAGGGGACGAAACGTACCCGCGAATTGGTCCGATTGTGCTAGAACTGGGCGGGGGGCCTCCTCACGGCGCAAGCACTGTTTTCCGCTCGAAGAAATGGCGAAAATAATGCGGGAGGCCGTGCGCCCATTTTTACCCCGGAAAAGGCCAAAATCCGTGAGCTATAGCACACGGATTGTGGCCAAATTTCGCGTTTCGGGGGCGGCGTGGGATTTTGGGCTGGCATGGTCGGCTTTGGTGGGAGTCGGTGGCGGGAGAAAACGGAATCCAATTCCGAGCTCTGAAACTCGTTTTACGGCCATCTTACCGGCAGCGAACGGGTGCCCAAAAGGGTGGGCCCACTCGTCCGATTCAGGAAAAACCGGAGAAAGAAGTGGAAGGTAGGTGTGGATCTCAGTTTTTGGTCCAAGAATACGAAGAAACGGCGAGGACCGTGTGCTCACATTTTGGCCAAATGCTAGCCCGCAGCCAAGGCCAAGCCACGCAGCCACCCCGCGGCCAACGCCAACGCACAGGGCCACGCTCGAGCTCCCTATCATTGCCTCGGGAGCGCGGCCCGAGTGTGTCTTGTGTGTGCGTGAGAGTGTGTGACCTGCCTTGGTCGCGAGCATGTGCTGCATTTCGAGCAAGGCACGAAGCAAGACCGCGGCCAAGGCCAAGGCCGAGGCACGCAGCCACCCCGTGGCCAAGGCCAAGGCACGCGTCCACCCCGCGGCCAAGGACATGGCACCCAGCCAGCCCGCGGCCAAGGCCTTGGCACACAGCCAACCGGTGGCCAAGGCCAAGGCCATGGCACGCAGCCACCCCGAGGCCAAGGCCAAGGCCATGGCCCGCAGCCACCCCGCGGCCAAGGCCAAGTCCGTGTGCTGTCGCTCACGGATCTTGGCCAACTTTCGCGTTTCCGGGGCGGTGCGGGATTTTGGGGTGATGCATTAGATACGTGCGACAGTCGAGCGTTTGAAAAGAGGGGAGTCGAATTCGAGGTCCGAACCTCGTTTAACGGCCGTTTTACCGAGCGTGCAGGGGTGCGAAAAGGGGACGAAACGTTCCCGCGAATTGGTCCGATTGTGCTAGGACTGGGCCGGGGGCCTCCTCACGGCGCAAGCACTGTTTTCCACTCGAAGAAATGGCGAAAATAATGCGGGAGGCCCTGCGCCCATTTTTCCCCCGGAAAAGTCCAAAATCCGTGAGCTATAGCACACGGAATGTGGCCAAATTTCGCGTTTCGGGGGCGGCGTGGGATTTTGGGCTGGCATGGTCGGCTTTGGTGGGAGTCGGTTGCGGGAGAAAACGGAATCCAATTCCGAGCTCCGAAACTCGTTTTACGGCCATCTTACCGGCAGCGAACGGGTGCCCAAAAGGGTGGGCCCACTCATCCGATTCAGGAAAAACAGGAGAAAGAAGTGGAAGGTAGGTGTGGATCTCAGTTTTTGGTCCAAGAATACGAAGAAACGGCGAGGACCGTGTGCTCACATTTTGGCCAAATGCTAGCCCGCAGCCAAGGCCAAGCCACGCAGCCACCCCGCGGCCAACGCCAAGGCACAGGGCCACGCTCGAGCTCCCTATCATTGCCTCGGGAGCGCGGGCCGAGTGTGTCTTGTCTGTGTGTGAGAGTGTGTGACCTGCCTTGGTCGCGAGCATGTGCTGCATTTCGAGCAAGGCACGGAGCAAGCCCGCGGCCAAGGCCAAGGCCGAGGCACGCAGCCACCCCGTGGCCAAGGCCAAGGCCGAGGCACGCAGCCACCCCGCGGCCAAGGACATGGCACCCAGCCAGCCCGCGGCCAAGGCCTTGGCACACAGCCACCCGGTGGCCAAGGCCAAGGCCATGGCACGCAGCCACCCCGAGGCCAAGGCCAAGGCCATGGCCCGCAGCCACCCCGCGGCCAAGGCCAAGTCCGTGTGCTGTCGCTCACGGATCTTGGCCAACTTTCGCGTTTCCGGGGCGGTGCGGGATTTTGGGGTGATGCATTAGATACGTGCGACAGTCGAGCGTTGGAAAAGAGGGGAGTCGATTTCGAGGTCCGAACCTCGTTTAACGGCCGTTTTACCGAGGGTGCGGGGGTGCGAAAAGGGGACGAAACGTTCCCGCGAATTGGTCCGATTGTGCTAGAACTGGGCCGGGGGCCTCCTCACGGCGCAAGTACTGTTTTCCACTCGAAGAAATGGCGAAAATAATGCGGGAGGCAGTGCGCCCATTTTTCCCCCGGAAAAGGCCAAAATCCGTGAGCTATAGCACACGGATTGTGGCCAAATTTCGCGTTTCGGGGTCGGCGTGGGATTTTGGGCTGGCATGGTTGGCTTTGGTGGGAGTCGGTGACGGGAGAAAACAGAATCGAATTCCGAGCTCCGAAACTCGTGTTATGGCCATCTTACCGGCAGCGAACGGGTGCCCAAAAGGGTGGGCCCACTCGTCCGATTCAGGAAAAACCGGAGAAAGAAGTGGAAGGTAGGTGTGGATCTCAGTTTTTGGTCCAAGAATACGAAGAAACGGCGAGGACTGTGTGCTCACATTTTGGCCAAATGCTAGCCCGCAGCCAAGGCCAAGCCACGCAGCCACCCCGCGGCCAACGCCAAGGCACAGGGCCACGCTCGAGCTCCCTATCATTGCCTCGGGAGCGCGGCCCGAGTGTGTCTTGTCTGTGTGTGAGAGTGTGTGACCTGCCTTGGTCGCGAGCATGTGCTGCATTTCGAGCAAGGCACGGAGCAAGCCCGCGGCCAAGGCCAAGGCCGAGGCACGCAGCCACCCCGTGGCCAAGGCCAAGGCACGCGTCCACCCCGCGGCCAAGGCCATGGCACCCAGCCAGCCCGCGGCCAAGGCCATGGCACCCAGCCAGCCCGCGGCCACGGCCTTGGCACACAGCCACCCGCTGGCCAAGGCCAAAGCCATGGCACGCAGCCACCCCGAGGCCAAGGCCAAGGCCATGGCCCGCAGCCACCCCACGGCCAAGGCCAAGTCCGTGTGCTGAGCATATGCTAGATTTTGAGAAAGGCACGTAGCCAGCCCGCGGCCAAGGCCAAGGCCGAGGCACGCAGTCACCCCGTGGCCAAGGCCTAGGCACGCGACCACCCCGCGGCCAAGGCCATGGCACCCAGCCAGCCCGCGGCCAAGGCCTAGGCACGCAGCCACCCCGCGGCCAAGGCCTTGGCACACAGCCACCCGGTTGCCAAGGCCAAGGCCATGGCACCCAGCCACCCCGCGGCCAAGGCCTAGGCACGCAGCCACCCCGCGGCGAAGGACAAGGCCTTGTGCTGTCGCTCACGGATCTTGGCCAACTTTCGCGTTTCCGGGGCGGTGCGGGATTTTGAGGTGATGCATTAGATACGTGCGACAGTCGAACGTCGGAAAAGAGGGGAGTCGATTTCGAGGTCCGAACCTCGTTTTACGGCCGATTTACCGAGGGTGCGGGGGTGCGAAAAGGGGACGAAACGTGCCCTCAAATTGGTCCGATTGTGGTAGAACTGGGCCGGGGGCCTCCTCACGGCGCAAGTACTGCTTTCCGCTCGAAGAAATGGCAAAAATAATGCGGGAGGCCCTGCGCCCGTTTTTCCGCCAGAAAAGGCCAAAATCCGTGAGCTATAGCACACGGATTGTGGCCAAATTTCGCGTTTCGGGGGCGCTATGGGATTTTGGGCTGGCGTCGTCGGGTTTGGTGGGAGTCGGTGGCGGGAGAAAACGGAATCCAATTCCAAGCCCCGAAACTCGTTTTACAGCCATTTTACCGCCAGAGAACGGGTGCCCAAACGGGTGGGCCAACTCGTCGGATTCAGTTAAAACCGGAGAAAGAAGTGGAAGGTAGGTGTGGATCTCAGTTTTTGGTCCAAGAATACGAAGCAACAGCGAGGACCGTGTGCCCACATTTTGACCAAATGCTCGCCCGCGGCCAAGGCCAAGGCACAGGGCCACGCTCGAGCTCCCTATCCTTGCCCCAGGAGCACGGCCCAAGTTTGTGTTGTGTGTGCGCGAGAGTGTGCGACATGCCTTGGTCGCGAGCATGTGCTGCATTTCGAGCAAGGCACGAAGCCAGCCCGCGGCCAAAGTCAAGGCACGCAACCACCCCGCGGCCAAGGGCAAGGCCTAGGCACGCAGCCACCCCGCGGACAAGGCCTAGGCACGCAGCCACCCCGCGGCCAAGGCCAAGGCCATGGCACCCAGCCACCCCGCGGCCAAGGCCTAGGCACGCAGCCACCCCGTGGCCAAGGCCAAGGCACGCAGCCACCCCGCGGCCAAGGCCAAGCCCATGGCACCCAGCCACCCTGCGGCCAAGGCCAAGGCACGCAGCCACCCCGTGGCCAAGGCCAAGGCCATGGCACCCAGCCACGCCGCTGCCAAGGCCTAGGCACGCAGCCACGCCGCGGCTAAGGGCGTGTGCTATAGCTCACGGATCTTGGCCAACTTTCGCCTTTCCGGGGCAGTGCTGGATTTTGGGGTGATGTATTAGATACGTGCGACAGTCGAACATCGGAGAAGACGGGAGTCGATTCCGAGGTCCGAACCTCCTTTTACGGCTGATTTACCGAACGTGCGGGGGTGCGAAAAGGGGACGAAATGTGCCCACGAATTTGTCCGGTTGTGGTAGAACTGGCCGGGAGAAAACGGAATCCAATTCCGAGCTCCGAAACTCGTTTAACGGCCATTTTACCGCCAGAGAACGGGTTCCCAAACGGGTGGGCCAACTCGTTGGATTCAGGAAAAACCGGAGAAAGCAGTGGAAGGTAGGTGTGGATCTCAGTTTTTGGTCCAAGAATACGAAGCAACGGCGAGGACCATGTGCTCACATTTTGGCCAAATGCTCGCCCGCGGCCAAGGCACAGGGCCACGCTCGAACTCCCTATCCTTGCCCCTGGAACGCGGCCCAAGTGTGTGTTGTGTGTGCGCGAGAGTGTGCGACGTTCCTTCGTCGCGAGCATGTGCTGCATTTCGAGCAAGGCATGCAGCCAGCCCGCGGCCAAGGCCAAGGCACGCAGCCACCCCGCGGCCAAGGCCAAGGCCATGGCACCCAGCCACCCCGTGGCCAAGGCCTAGGCTCGCAGCCACCCTGTGGCCAAGGCCAAGGCACCCAGCCACCCCGTGGCCAAGGCAAAGGCACCCAGCAACGGCGAGGACCGTGTGCTCACATTTTGGCATAAACCTCACCCGCGGCCAAGACCAAGGCCAAGGCACGCGGCCACCCCGCGGCCAAGGCCAAGGCACAGGGCCACGCTCGAGCTCCCTATTCTTGCCCCGGGAGCGCGGCCCAAGTGTGTATTGTGTGTGCGCGAGAGTGTGCGACGTGCCTTGGTCGCGAGCATGTGCTGCATTTCGAGCATGGCATGCAGCCAGCCCGCGGCCAAGGCCAAGGCACGTAGCCACCCCGCAGCCAAGGGCAAGGCCATGGCACCCAGCCACCCCGCGGCCAAGGCCGTGTGCTGTGGCTCACGGACCTTGGCCAACTTTCGCGTTTCCGGGGCGGGCGAGGATTTTGGGGTGATGCATTAGATACGTGTGACAGTCGAACGTCGGAGAAGACGGGAGTCGATTCCGAGGTCCGAACCTCGTTTTACGTCTGATTTACCGAACGTGCGGGGGCGCGAAAAGGGAACGAAACGTGCCCGCGAATTGGTCCGGTTGTGGTAGAACTGGGCCGGGGGCCTCCTCACGGTGCTAGTACTATTTTCCTCTCGAAGAAATGGCGAAAATAATGCGGGAGGCCTTGCGCCCATTTTTCCGCCCGAAAAGGCCAAAATCCGTGAGCTACAGCACACGGATTGCGGCTAAATTTCGCGTTTCGGGGGCGGCGTGTGATTTTTGGTGGGCGTGGTCGGGTTTGGTGGGAGTCGGTGGCGGGAGAAAACGGAATCCAATTCCAAGCTCCGAAACTTGTTTTACAGCCATTTTACCGCCAGAGAACGGGTGCCCAAACGGGTGGGCCAACTCGTCGGATTCAGGCAAAACCGGAGAAAAAAGTGGAAGGTAGGTGTGGATCTCAGTTTTTGGTCCAAGAATACGGGCTTAAACGGCGAGGACCGTGTGCTCACATTTTGACCAAATGCTCGCCCGCGGCCAAGGCCAAGCCAAAGGCACGCGGCCTCCCCGCGGCGAAGGCCAAGGCACCGGGCCACGCTCGAGCTCCGTATCCTTGCCCCAGGAGCGCGGTCCAAGTGTGGGTTGTGTGTGTGCGAGATTGTGCGACGTGCCTCGGTCGCGAGCATGTGCTGCATTTCGAGCAAGGCACCCAGCAACCCCGCGGCCAAGGCCTAGGCACGCACCACCACCCGCGGCCAAGGCCCAGGCACACAGCCACCCCGCGGCCAAGGCCATGGCCTAGGTGGCCAACGCCAGCCATCCCGCTGCCCATGGCCTAGGCACGCAGCCACCCCGCGGCCAAGGCAATGAGCTACTTTGGCCAACTTTCGCATTTTTCCGCCCGAAAAGGCCAAAATCCGTGAGCTATAGCACGCAGCCACCCTGCGGAAACCTCCTCACGGTCGGGTTGTGGTAGAACTGGGCCGGGGGCCTCCTCACGGTTCTAGTACTGTTTTCCTCTCGAAGAAATGGCGAAAATAATGCGGGAGGCCTTGCGCCCATTTTTCCGCCCAAAAAGGCCAAAATCCGTGAGCTACAGCACACGGATTGCTGCTAAATTTCGCGTTTCTGGGGCGGCGTGGGATTTTTAGATGGCGTGGTCGGGTTTGGTGGGAGTCGGTGGCGGGAGAAAACGGAATCCAATTCCGAGCTCAAAACTCGTTTTACGGCCATTTTACTGCCAGAGAACGGGTGCCCAAACGGGTGGGTCAACTCGTCCGATTCAGACAAAACCGGAGAAAGAAGTGGAAGGTAGGTGTGGATCTCAGTTTTTGGTCCAAGCATACGAAGCAACGGCGTGGACCGTGTGCTTACATTTTGGCAAAATGCTCGCCCGCGGCCAAGGCCAAGGCACGCGGCCACCCCGCGGCCAAGGCCAAGGCACAGGGCCAAGCTCGAGCTCCCTATCCTTGCCCCAGGAGCGCGGCCCAAGTGTGTATTGTGTGTGCGCGAGAGTGTGCGACGTCCCTTGGTCGCGAGCATGTGCTGCATTTCGAGCATGGCACGCAGCCAGCCCGCGGCCAAGGCCAAGGCCATGGCACCCAGCCACCCCGCGGCCAAGGCCTAGGCACGCAGCCACCCCGCGGCCAAGGCCAAGGCACGCAGCCACCCCGTGGCCAAGGCCAAGGCCATGGCACCCAGCCACGCTGCGGCCAAGGCCTAGGCACGCAGCCACCCCGCGGCCAAGGCCGTGTGCTGTAGCTCACGGATCTTGGCCAACTTTCGCGTTTCCGGGGCGGTGCGGGATTTTGGGGATATGCATTAGATACGTGCGACAGTCGAACGTCGGAGAAGGCGGGAGTCGATTCCGAGGTCCGAACCTCGTTTTACGGCCGATTTACGGAACGTGCGAGGGTGCGAAAAGGGGACGAAACGTGCCCGCAAATTGGTCCGGTTGTGGTAGAACTGGGCCGGGGGCCTCCTCACGGTGCTAGTACTGTTTTCCGGCCGAAGAAATGGCGAAAATAATGCGGGAGGCCCTGCGTCCATTTTTCCGCCCGAAAAGGCCGAAATCCGTGAGCTATAGCACACGGATTGCGGTCAAATTTCGCGTTTCAGGGTCGGCGTGGAATTTTTGGCTGGCGTGGTCGGGTTTGGTGGGAGTCGGTGGCGGGAGAAAACGGAATCCAATTCCGAGCTCCAAAACTCGTTTTACGGCCATTTTACCGCCAGAGAACGGGTGCCCAAACGGGTGGGCCAACTCGTCGGATTCAGGCAAAACCGGAGAAAGAAGTGGAAGGTAGGTGTGGATCTCAGTTTTTGGTCCAAGAATACGAAGCAACGGTGAGGACCGTGTGCTCACATTTTGGCCAAATGCTCGCCCGCGGCCAAGGCCAAGGCCAAGGCACGCGGCCACCCCGCGGCCAAGGCCAAGGCACAGGGCCACGCTCGAGCTCCCTATCCTTGCCCCAGGAGTGCGGCCCAAGTGTGTATTGTGTGTGCGCGAGAGTGTGCGACGTCCCTTGGTCGCGAGCATGTGCTGCATTTCGAGCATGGCACGCAGCCAGCCCGCGGCCAAGGCCAAGGCCATGGCACCCAGCCACCCCGCGGCCAAGGCCTAGGCACGCAGCCACCCCGCGGCCAAGGCCGTGTGCTGTAGCTCACGGATCTTTGCCAACTTTCGTGTTTCCGGGGCGTGGCGGGATTTTGGGGTGATGCATTAGATACGTGCGACAGTCGAACGTCGGAGAAGACGGGAGTCGATTCCGAGGTCCGAACCTCGTTTAAAGTTTGATTTACCGAACGTGCGGGGGTGCGACAAGGGGACGAAACGTGCCCGCGAATTGGTCCGGTTGTGGTAGAACTGGGCCGGGGGCCTCTTCACGGTGCTAGTACTGTTTTCCTCTCGAAGAAATGGCGACAATAATGCGGGAGGCCCTGCGCCCATTTTTCCGCCCGAAAAGGCCAAAATCCATGAGCTATAGCACACGGATTGCAGCCAAATTTCGCGTTTCAGGGGCGGCGTGGGATTTTTGGCCGGCGTGGTCGGGTTTGGTGGGAGTCGGTGGCGGGAGAAAACGGAATCCAATTCCGAGCTCCGAAACTCGTTTTACGGCCATTTTACCGCCAGAGAACGGGTGCCCAAACGGGTGGGCCAACTCATCCGATTCAGGCAAAACCGGAGAATGAAGTGGAAGGTAGGTGTGGATCTCAGTTTTTGGTCCAAGAATACGAAGCAACGGCAAGGACCGTGTGCTCACATTTTGGCCAAATGCTCGCCCGCGGCCAAGGCACGCGGCCACCCCGCGGCTAAGGCCAAGGCACTGGGCCACGCTCGAGCTCCCTATCCTTGCCCCGGGAGCGCGGCCGAAGTGTGTATTGTGTGTGCGCGAGAGTGTGCGACGTGCCTTGGTCACGAGAATGTGCTGCATTTCGAGCATGGCACGCAGCCAGCCCGAGGCCAAGGCCAAGGCACGCAGCCACCCAGCGGCCAAGGCCAAGGCCATGGCACCCAGCCACCCCGCGGCCAAGGCCTAGGCACGCAGCCACCCCTAGGCCAAGGCCGTGTGCTGTAGCTCACGGATCTTGGCGAACTTTCGCGTTTCCGGGGCGGGGCAGGATTTTGGGGTGATGCATTAGATATGTGCGACAGTCGAATGTCGGAAAAGACGGGAGTCGATTCCGAGGTCCGAACCTCGTTTTACGTCTAATTTAACGAACGTGCGGGGTTGCGAAAAGGGAACGAAACGTGCCCACGAATTGGTCCGATTGTGGTAGAACTGAGCCGGGGGCCTCCTCACGGTGCTAGTACTGTTTTCCTCTCGAAGAAATGACGAAAATAATGCGGGAGGCCCTGCGCCCATTTTTCCGCACGAAAAGGCCAAAATCCGTGAGCGCGGTCCAAGTTGTGTTGTGTGTGCGCGAGAGTGTGCGACGTGCCTTGGTCGCGAGCATGTGCTGCATTTCGAGCAAGGCACGCAGCCAGCTGCGGCCAAAGCCAAGGCACGCAGCCAACCCGCGGCCAAAGCCAAGGCCATGGCACCCAGCCACCCCGCGGCCAAGGCCTAGGCACGCAGCCACACTGCGGCCATGGCCTAGGCACGTAGCCACCCCGCGGCCAAGGCCGTGTGCTGTAGCTCACGGATCTTTGCCAAATTTCTCATTTTTCCACCCGACAAGGCCAAAATCCGTGAGCTATGGCACACGGATTGCGGCCAAATTTCGTGTTTCGGGGCGGCGTGGGATTTTTGGCTGGCGTGGTCGGGTTTGGTGGGAGTCGGTGGCGGGAGAAAACGGAATCCAATTCCGAGGTCCGAAACTCGTTTTACGGCCATTTTACTGCCAGAGAACGGGTGCCCAAACGGGTGGGCCAACTCGTCGGATTCAGGCAAAACCGGAGAAAGAAGTGGAAGGTAGGTGTGGATCTCAGTTTTTGGTCCAAGCATACGAAGCAACGGCGTGGACCGTGTGCTTACATTTTGGCAAAATGCTCGCCCGCGGCCAAGGCCAAGGCACGCGGCCACCCCGCGGCCAAGGCCAAGGCACAGGGCCACGCTCGAGCTCCCTATCCTTGCCCCGGGAGCGCGGCCCAAGTGTGTGTTGTGTGATCGCGAGAGTGTACGACGTGCCTTGGTCGCGAGCATGTGCTGGATTTGGAGCAAGACACGCAGCCAGCCCGCGGCCAAGGCCAAGGCACGCAGCCAGCCCGCGGCCAAGGCCAAGGCACGCAGCCACCCCGCGGCCAAGGGCAAGGCCATGGCACCCAGCCACCCAGCGGCCAAGACCTAGGCACGCAGCCACCCCGCGGCCGAGGCCTAGGCACGTAGATACGTGCGACAGTCGAATGTCGGAGAAGACGGGAGTCGATTCCGAGGTCCGAATCTCGTTTTACGTCTGATTTACCGAACGTGCGGGGGTGCGAAAAGGGGACGAAACGTGCCCGCAAATTGGTCCGGTTGTGGTAGAACTGGGCCGGGGGCCTCCTCACGGTGCTAGTAATATTTTCCTCTCGAAGAAATGGCGAAAATAATGCGGGAGGCCCTGCGCCCATTTTTCCGCCCGAAAAGGCCAAAATCCGTGAGCTATAGCACACGGACTGCGGCCAAATTTCGCGTTTCGGGGGCGGCGTGGGATTTTTGGCGGGCATGGTCGGGTTTGCTGGGAGTCGGTGGTGGGAGAAAACGGAATCCAATTCCGAGCTCCCAAACTCGTTTTACGGCCACTTTACCGCCAGAGAACAGGTGCCAAAACGGGTGGGCCAACTCGTCGGATTCAGGCAAAACCAGAGAAAGAAGTGGAAGGTAGGTGTGGATCTCAGTTTTTGGTCCAAGAAAAGAAGTCGAGGATTGTGTGCTCACATTTTGTGCTTGACCGCGGTGGCCAAGGCACGCGGCCACCCCACGGCCAAGGCCAAGGCACAGGGCCACGCTCGAGCTCCATATCCTTGCCCCGGGAGCGCGGTCCAAGTGTTTGTTGTGTGTGTGCGAGAGTGTGCGACGTGCCTTGGTCGCGAGCATGTGCTGGATTTCGAGCAAGGCAAGCAGCCAGCCCGCGGCCAAAGCCAAGGCCATGGCACCCAGCCACCCTGCGGCCAAGGCCTAGGCATGCAGCCACCCCGCGGCCAAGGCCTACGCACGCAGCCACCCCGCGGCCATGGCCTAGGCACGCAGCCACCCCGCGGCCATGGCCTACGCACGCAGCCACCCCGCGGCCAAGGCCAAGGCACGCAGCCACCCCGTGGCCAAGGCCAAGGCCATGGCACCCAGCCACACCGCTGCCAAGGCCTAGGCACGCAGCCACCCCGCGGCCAAGGCCTAGGCACGCAGCCACCCCGCGGCCAAGGCCGTGTGCTGTAGCTCACGGATCTTGGCCAAATTTCGCGTTTGCGGGGCGGTGCGGGATTTTGGGGTGATGCATTAGATACGTACGACAGTCGAACGTCGGAGAAGACGGGAGTCGATTCCGAGGTCCAAACCTCGTTTTACGGCCGATTTACCGAACTAGCGGGGGTGCGAAAAGGTGACAAAACGTGCCCGCGAATTGGTCCGGTTGGGGTAGAACTGGGCCAGGGGCCTCCTCACGGTGCTAATACTGTTCTGCGCTCGAAGAAATGGCGAAAATAATGCGGGAGGCCCTGAGCCCGTTTTTCCGCCCGAAAAGGCCAAAATCCGTGAGCTATAGCACACGGATTGCGGACAAATTTCGCGTTTCGGGGGCGGCGTGGTCGGGTTTGGTGGGAGTCGGTGGCGGGAGAAAACGGAATCCAATTCCGAGCTCCGAAACACGTTTTACAGCCATTTTACCGCCAGAGAACGGGTTCCCAAACGGGTCGGCCAACTCGTCCGATTCAGGCAAAACCGGAGAAAGCAGTGGAAGGTAAGTGTGGATCTCAGTTTTTTGTCCAAGAATACGAAGCAACGGCGAGGACTGTGTCCTCACATCTTGGCCAAATGCTCGCCCGCGGCCAAGGCACGCGGCCACCCCGCGGCCAAGGCCAAGACACAGGGCCACGCTCGAGCTCCCTATCCTTGCCCCGGGAGCGCGGCCCAAGTTCTTGTTGTGTGTGTACGAGAGTGTCCGACGTGCCTTGGTCGCGAGCATGTGCTGCATTTCGAGCAATGCACGCAGCCAGCCCGCGGCCAAAGCAAAGGCACGCAGCCACCCCGCGGCCAAGGCCAAGGCCATGGCACCCAGCCACCCCGCAGACAAGGCCTAGGCACGCAGCCACCCCGTGGCCAAGGCCAAGGCACAGGGCCACGCTCGAGCTCCCTATCGTTGCCCTGGGAGCGCGGCCCAAGTTTGTGTTGTGTGTGTGGGAGAGTGTGCGACGTGCCTTGGTCGCGAGCATGTGCTGCATTTCAAGCAAGGCAAGCAGCCAGCCCGCGGCCAAAGCCAAAGCACGCAGCCACCCCGCGGCCAAAGCCAACGCCATGGCACCCAGCCACCCCGCGGCCAAGGCCTAGGCACGCAGCCACCCCGCGGCCAAGGCCTAGGCACGCAGCCACCCCGCGGCCAAGGCCTAGGCACGCAGCCACCCCGCGGCCAAGGCCTAGGCACGCAGCCACCCCGCGGCCAAGGCCTAGGCACGTAGCCACACAGTGGCCATGGCCTAGGCACGCAGCCACCCCGCGGCCAAGGCCGTGTCCTGTAGCTCACGGATCTTGGCCAATTTTCGCATTTTTCCGCCCGAAAAGGCCAAAATCCGTGAGCTATAACACACGGATTGCGGCCAACTTTTGCGTTTCTGGGGTGGCGTGGGATTTTTGGCTGGCGTGGTCGGGTTTGGTGGGAGTCGGTGGCGGGAGAAAACGGAATCCAATTCCGAGCTCCGAAACTCGTTTTACTGCCATTTTACCGCCAGAGAACGGGTTCCCCAACGGGTGGGCCAACTCGTCCAATTCAGGCAAATCCGGAGAAAGAAGTGGAAGGTAGGTGTGGATCTCAGTTTTTTGTCCAAGAATGCGAGGCAACGGCGAGCACCGTGTCCTCACATTTTGGCCAAATGCTCGCCCGCGGCCAGGGCCAAGGCCAAGGCACGCGGCCACCCCGCGGCCAAGGCCAAGGCACAGGGCCACGCTCGAGCTCCCTATCCTTGCCCCGGGAGCGCGGCCCAAGTGTCTGTAGCGTGTGCGCGAGAGTGTGCGAAGTGCCTTGGTCGCGAGCATGTGCTGCATTTCGAGCAAGGCACGCAGCCAGCCAGCGCCCAAGGCCAAGGCACGCAGCCACCACGCGGCCAAGGCCAAGGCCATGGCACCCAGCCACCCCGCGGCCAAGGCCTAGGCACGCAGCCACCCCGCGGCCAAGGCCAAGGCCATGGCACCCAGCCACCCCGCGGCCAAGGCCAAGGCCAAGGCACGCAGCCACCCCGCGGCCAAGGCCAAGGCCATGGCACCCAGCCACCCCGCGGCCAAGGCCTAGGCACGCAGCCACCCCGCGGCCAAGGCCAAGGCCATGGCACCCAGCCACCCCGCGGCCAAGGCCAAGGCACGCAGCCACCCCGTGGCTAAGGCCAAGGCCATGGCACCCAGCCACGCCGCTGCCAAGGCCTAGGCACGATGCCACCCCACGGCCAAGGCCGTGTGCTGTAGCTCGCGGATCTGGGCCAACTTTCGCGTTTCCGGGGCGGTGCGGGATTTTGGGGTGTTGCATTAGATACTTGCGACAGTCGAACGTCGGAGAAGACGGGAGTCGATTCCGAGGTCCGAACCTCGTTTTACGGCCGATTTACCGAACGTGCGGGGGTGCGAAAAGGGGACGAAACGTGCCCGCGAATTGGTCCAGTTGTGGTAGAACTGGGCCGGGGGCCTCCTCACGGTGCTAGTACTGTTTTCCTCTCGAAGAAAGGGCGAAAATAATGCGGGAGGCCCTGCGCCTATTTTTCCGCCCGTAAAGGCCAAAATCCGTGAGCTATAGCACATGGATTGCGGCCAAATTTTGCGTTTCGGGGGCGGCGTGGGATTTTTGTCTGGCGTGATCGGGTTTGGTGGGAGTCGGTGGCGGGAGAAAACGGAATCCAATTCCAAGCTCCCAAACTCGTTTTACGGCCATTTTACCGCCAGAGAACGGGTGCCCAAACGGGTGGGCCAACTCGTCGGATTCAGGCAAAACCAGAGAAAGAAGTGGAAGGTAGGTGTGGATCTCAGTTTTTGGGCCAAGAATACGAAGCAATGGCGAGGACCGTGCGCTCACATTTTGGCCAAATGCTCGCCCGCGGCCAAGGCCAAGGCCAAGGCACGAGGCCACCCCGCGGCCAAGGCCAAGGCACAAGGCCATGCTCGAGCTCCCTATCCTTGCCCCGGGAGCGCGGCCCAAGTGTGTGTTGTGTGTGCGCGAGAGTGTGCGACGTGCCTTGGTCGCGAGCATGTGCTGCATTTCAAGCAAGGCACTTAGCCAGCCCACGGCCAAGGCCAAGGCACGCAGCCACCCCGCGGCCAAGGCCTAGGCACGCAGCCACCCCGCGGCCATGGCCAAGGCCATGGCACCCAGCCACCCCGCGGCCAAGGCCAAGGCCATTGCACCCAGCAACGCAGCCACCCCGCGGCCAAGGCCGTGTGCTGTAGCTCACGGATCCGGGCCAACTTTCGCATTTCCGGGGCGGTGCGGGATTTTGGGGTGATGCATTAGATCCGTGTGACAGTCGAACGTCGGAGAAGACGGGAGTTGATTCCGAGGTCCGAACCTTGTTTTACGGCTGATTTACCGAACGTGCGGGGGTGCGAAAAGGGGACAAAATGTGCCTGCGAATTGGTCCGCTTGTGGTAGAACTGGGCCTGGGGCCTCCTCACGGTGCTAGTACTGTTTTGCGCTTGAAGAAATGGAAAAAATAATGTGGGAGGCCCTGCGCCCATTTTTCCGCCCAAAAAGGCCAAAATCCGTGAGCTATAGCACACGGATTGCGGCCAAATTTCGTGTTTCGGGGGCGGCGTGGGCGGGTTTGGTGGGAGTCGGTGGTGGGAGAAAACGGAATCCAATTCCGAGCTCCGAAACTCGTTTAACGGCCATTTTACCGCCAGAGAACGGGTGGGCCAACTCGTCCGATTCAGGGAAAACCGGAGAAAGAAGTGGAAGGTTGGTGTGGATCTCAGTTTTTGGTCCAAGAATACGAAGCAACGGCGAGGACCGTGTGCTCACTTTTTGGCCAAATGCTCTCCCGCGGCCAAGGCCAAGGCACAGGGCCACGCTCGCGCTCCATATCCTTACCCCGGGAGCGCGGGCCAAGTTTGTGTTGTGTGTACGCGAGAGTGTGCGATGTGCCTTGGTCGCGAGCATGTGCTTCATTTCGAGCAAGGCACGCAGCCACCGTGCGGCCAATGCCAAGGCACGCAGCCACCCCGCGGCCAAGGCCAAGACCATGGCACCCAGCCACCCCGCGGACAAGGCCTAGGCACATTTCGAGCCAAGGCCTCGGCACGCAGCCACCGCGCGGCCAATGCCAAGGCACGCAGCCACCCCGCGGCCAAGGCCAAGGCCATGGCACCCAGCCACCCCACGGACAAGGCCTAGGCACGAAGCCACCCCGCGGCCAAGGCCTCGGCACGCATCTTGGCCAACTTTCGCGTTTCCGGGGCGGGGCGGGATTTTGTGGTGATGCATTAGATACGTGCGACAGTCGAACATCGGAGAAGACAGGAGTCAATTCCGAGGTCCAAACCTCGTTTTACGTGTGATTTAACGAACGTGCGGGGGTGCGAAAAGGGGACGAAACGTGCCCGCGAATTGGTCCGGTTGTGGTAGAACTGGGCCGGGGGCCTCCTCACTGTGCTAGTACTGTTTTCCTCTCGAAGAAATGGCGAAAATAATGCGGGAGGCCCTGCGCCCATTTTTCCGCCCGAAAAGGCCAAAATCCGTGAGCTATAGCACACATATTGCGGCCAAATTTCGCGTTTCGGGGGCGGCATGGGATTTTTAGCTGGCGTGGTTGGGTTTGGTGGGAGTCGGTGGCGGGAGAAAACGGAATCCAATTCTGAGCTCCGAAACTCGTTTTACGGCCATTTTACCGCCAGAGAACGGGTGCCCAAACGGGTGGGCCAACTCGTACGATTCAGGCAAAACCAGAGAAAGAGGTGGAAGGTAGGTGTGGATCTCAATTTTTGGTCCAAGAATACGAAGCAACGGCGAGGACCGTGTGCTCACATTTTGGCCAAATGCTCGCCCGCGGCCAAGGCCAAGGCACAGGGCAAGCCTCGAGCTCCCTATCCTTGCCCCAGGAGCGCGGCCCAAGTTTGTGTTGTGTGTGCGCGAGAGTGTGCGACGTGCCTTGGTCGCGAGCATGTGCTACATTTCGAGCAAGGCACGCAGCCAGCCCGCGGCCAAGGCCAAGGCACGCAGCCACCCCGTGGCCAAGGCCAAGGCCATGGCACCCAGCCACCCCGCGGCCAAGGCCAAGGCACGCAGCCACCCCGTGGCCAAGGCCAAGGCACGCAGCCACCCCGTGGCCAAGGCTAAGGCACGCAGCCACCCTGTGGACAAGGTCAACGCCATGGCACCCAGCCACGCCGCAGCCAAGGCCTAGGCACGCAGCCACCCCGCGGCCAAGGCCGTGTGCTGTAGCTCACGGATCTTGGCCAACTTTCGCGTTTTTGGGGCGGTGTGGGATTTTGGAATGATGCATTAGATACGTGCGACAGTCGAACGTCGGAGAAGACGGGAGTCGATTCCGAGGTCTTAACCTCGTTTTACGGCCGATTTACCGAACGTTCGGGGGTGCGAAAAGGGGACGAAACGTGCCCGCGAATTGGTCCGGTTGTGGTAGAACTGGGCCGGGGCCTCCTCACGGTGCTAGTATTGTTTTGCGCTCAAAGAAATGTCGAAAATAATGCGGGAGGCCCTGCGCCCATTTTTCTGCCGGAAAAGGCCAAAATCGGTGACCTATAGCACACGGATTGCGGCCAAATTTCGTCTTTCGGGGGCGGCGTGGGATTTTTGGCTGGCGTGGTCGGGTTTGGTGGGAGTCGGTGGCGGGAGAAAACGGAATCCAATTCCGAGCTCCGAAACTCGTTTAACGGCCATTTTACCGCCAGAGAACGGGTTCCCAAACGGGTGGGCCAACTCGTCCGATTCAGGCAAAACCGGAGAAAGAAGTGGAAGGTAGGCGTGGATCTCAGTTTTTGGTCCAAGAATGTGAAGCAACGGTGAGGACCATGCCCTCACATTTTGGCCAAATGCTCGCCCGCGGCCAAGTCCAAGCCCAAGGCACGCGGCCACCCCACGGCCAAGGCCGAGGCACAGGGCCACGCTCGAGCTCCCTGTCCTTGCCCCGGGAGCGCGGCCCAAGTGTGCGTTGTGTGTGCGCGAGAGTGTGCGATGAGGCTTGGTCACGAGCATGTGCTGCATTTCGAGCAAGGCACGGAGCCAGCCCGCGGCCAAGGCCAAGGCCGAGGCATACAGCGACCCCGTGGCCAAGACCAAGGCACGCGTCCACCCCGCGGCCAAGGCCTTGGCACGCAGCCACCCCGAGGCCAAGGCCAAGGCCATGGCATGCAGCCACCCCGCGGCCAAGGCCAAGGCCATGTGCTGTCACTCACGGATCTTGGCCAACTTTCGCGTTTCCGGGGCGGTGCGTGATTTTGGGGTGATGCGTTAGATACGTGCGACAGTCGAACGTCGGAAAAGAGGGGAGTCGATTTCGAGGTCCGAACCTCGTTTTACGGATGATTTACCGAGGGTGCGGGAGTGCGAAAAGGGGACGAAATGTGCCCTCGAATTGCTCCGATTGTGGTAGAACTGGGCCGGGGGCCTCCTCACGGCGCAAGTACTGCTTTCCGCTCGAAGAAATGGCAAAAATAATGTGGGACGCCCTGCGCCCATTTTTCCCCCAGAAAAGGCCAAAATCCGTGAGCTATAGCACACGGATTGTGGCCAAATTTCGCGTTTCGGGGGCAGCGTGGGATTTTGGGCCGGCGTCCTCGGGTTTGGTGGGAGTCGGTGGCGGGAGAAAACGGAATCCAATTCCTAGCTCCGAAACTCGTTTTACGGCCATCTTACCGGCAGCGAACGGGTGCCCAAACGGGTGGGCCCACTCGTCCGATTCAGGCAAAACCGGAGAAAGAAGTGGAACGTAGATGTGGATCTCAGTTTTTGGTCCAAGAATACGAAGAAACGGCGAGGACCGTGTGCTCACATTTTGGCCAAATGCTCGCCCACGGCCAAGGCCAAGCCATGCACCCACCCCGCGGCCAACGCCAAGGCACAGTGCCACGCTCGAGCTCCCTATCCTTGCCTCGGGAGCGCGAACGGAGTGTGTGTTGTGTGTGCGTGAGAGTGTGCGACCTGCGTTGGTTGCGAGCATATGCTGCATTTCGAGAAAGGCACGTAGCCAGCCCGCGGCCAAGGCCAAGGCCGAGGCACACAGCCACCCCGTGGCCAAGGCCTAGGCACGCGTCCACCCCGCGGCCAAGGCCATGGCACCCAGCCAGCCCGCGGCCAAGGCCTAGGCCCGCAGCCACCCCGAGGCCAAGGCCTTGGCACACAGCCACCCGGTGGCCAAGGACAGGGCCATGGCACCCAGCCACCCCGCAGCCAAGGCCTAGGCACGCAGCCACCCCGCGGCCAACGCCAAGGCACAGGATCACGCTCGAGCTCCCTATCCTTGCCTCGGTGGCGGGAGAAAACGGAATCCAATTCCGAGCTCCGATACTTGTGTTACGGCCATCTTACCGGCAGCGAATGGGTGCCCAAACGGGTGGGCCAACTCGTCCGATTCGGGCAAAACCGGAGAAAGAAGTGGAAGGTAGGTGTGGATCTCAGTTTTTGGTCCAAGAATACGAAGAAACGGCGAGGACCGTGTGCTCACATTTTGGCCAAATGCTCAGCCGCAGCCAAGGCCAAGCCACGCAGCCACCCCCGGCCAACGCCAAGGCACAGGGCCACGCTTGAGCTCCCTATCCTTGCCTCGGGAGCGCGGCCGGAGTGTGTGTTGTGTGTGCGTGAGAGTGTGCGACCTGCCTTGGTCGCGAGCATGTGCTGCATGTCGAGCAAGGCATGGAGACAGCCCGCGGCCAAGGCCAAGGCCGAGGCACGCAGCCACCCCGTGGCCAAGGCCAAGGCACGCGTCCACCCCGCGGCCAAGGCCATGGCACCCAGCCACCCCGCGGCCAAGCCCATGGCACGCAGCCACCCCGCGGCCAAGGCCAAGGCCGTGTGCTGTAGCTCACGGATCTTGGCCAACTTTCGCGTTTCCGGGGCGGTGCGTGATTTTGGGTTGATGAATTAGATACGTGCGACAGTCGAGCGTTGGAAAAGAGGGGAGTCGATTTCGAGGTCCGAACCTCGTTTTACGGCCGATTTACCGAGGTTGCGGGGGTGCGAAAAGGAGACGAAACGTGCCCTCGAATTGGTCCGATTGTGGTAGAACTGGGCCGGGGGCTTCCTCACGGCGCAAGTACTGCTTTCCACTCGAAGAAATGGCAAAAATAATGCGGGAGGCCCTGCGCCCATTTTTCCGCCAGAAAAGGCCAAAATTCGTGAGCTATAGCACACGGATTGTGGCCAAATTTCGCGTTTCGGGGGCGGCATGGGATTTTGGGCTGGCGTCATCGGGTTTGGTGGGAGTCGGTGGCGGGAGAAAATGGAATCCAATTCCGAGCTCCGAAACTCATTTTACGGCCATCTTGTCGGCAGCGAACGGGTGCCCAAACGGGTGGGCCAACTTCTCCGATTCCGGCAAAACCGGAGAAAGAAGTGGAAGGTAGGTGTGGATCTCAGTTTTTGGTCCAAGAATACGAAGAAACGGCGAGGACCGTGTGCTCCCATTTTGGCCAAATGCTCGCCCGCGGCCAAGGCCAAGCCACGCAGCCATCCCGCGGCCAAGGCCAAGGCCATGGCACGCAGCCACCCCGAGGCCAAGGCCAAGGCCATGGCCCCGCAGCCACCCCGCGGCCAAGGCCAACGCCGTTTGCTGTCGCTCACAGATCCTGGCCAACTTTCGCGTTTCCGGGGCGGTGCGGGATTTTAAGGTGATGCATTAGATACGTTTGACACTCGGCGTTGGAAAAGAGGGGAGTCAATTTCGAGGTCCAACCTCGTTTTAGGGCCATTTACCGAGGTTGCGGGGTGCGAAGGGCAAGGCCATGGAAGCCAGTGCCCTCGGCCAAGGCCGATTGTGGTAGAACTGGTCCAAGGGGCCTCCTCACGGCACAAGTACTGCTTTCCGCTTGAAGAAATGGCAAAAATAATGCGGGCCAGGCCCTGCGCCCATTTTCACCCCGAAAAGGCCAAAATCGTGCGCTGTAGATCACGGATCACTCACACACAACACACACTCCCGCCGCGCTCCCGAGGCAAGGATAGGGACCTCGAGCGTGGCCCTGTACCGTGGCGTTGGCCGCGGTGTGGCTGCTTGGGTTGGTCTTGGCCGCGGGCGAGCATTTTGCCAAAAAGTGAGCACACGGTCCTCGCCGTTTCTTCGTATTCTTCGACCAAAAACAGAGATCCACACCTACCTTCCACTTCTTTCTCCGGTTTTGCCTGAATCGGACGAGTGGGCCCACCCGTTTGGGAACCCGTTCGCTGCCGGTAAGATGGCCGTAAAACGACTTTCGGAGCTCGGAATTGGATTCTGTTTTGTCCCGCCACCGACTCCCACCAAACCCGACCACGCCAGCTGAAAATCCCACGCCGCCCCCGAAACGCGAAATTTGGCCACAATCCGTGTGCTATAGCTCACGGATTTTGGCCTTTTCCGAGGGAAAAATGGGCGCAGGGACTCCCGCATTATTTTTGCCATTTCTTCGAGCGGAAAGCAGTACTTGCGCCGTGAGGAGGCCCCCGGCCCAGTTCTACCAGAATCGGACCAATTCGAGGGCACGTTTCGTCCCCTTTTCGCACCCCCGCACACTCGGTAAATCGGCCATAAATCGAGGTTAGGACCTCGAAATCGACTCCCATCTTTTTCGACGTTCGACTGTCGCACGTTTCTAATGCATCACCCCAAAATCCCGAACCGCCACGGAAACGCGAAAGTTGCCCAAGATCCGTGAGCGACAGCACACGGCCTTGGCCTTGGCCGCGGGGTGGCTGCGTGCCTAGGCCTTGGCCGCGGGGTGGCTGGGTGCCATGGCCTTGGCCTTGGCCACCGGGTGGCTGTGTGCCAAGGCTTGGCCCCGGGGTGGCTGCGTGCCTAGGCCTTGGCCGCGGGCTGGCTGGGTGCCATGGCCTTGGCCGCGGGGTGGATGCGTGCCTTGGCCTTGGCCACGGGGTGGCTGCGTGCCTCGGCCTTGGCCGCGGGTAGGCTGGGTGCCATTGTCTTGGCCTTGGCCACCGGGTGGCTGTGTGCCAATGCCTTGGCCGCGGGGTGGCTGCGTGCCTAGGCCTTGGCCGCGGGGTGGCTGGGTGCCATGGCCTTGGCCTTGGCCACCGGGTGGCTGTGTGCCAAGGCTTGGCCGCGGGGTGGCTGCGTGCCTAGGCCTTGGCCGCGGGCTGGCTGGGTGCCATGGCCTTGGCCGCGGGGTGGACGCGTGCCTTGGCCTTGGCCACGGGGTGGCTGCGTGCCTCGGCCTTGGCCGCGGGTAGGCTGGGTGCCATTGTCTTGGCCTTGGCCACCGGGTGGCTGTGTGCCAATGCCTTGGCCGCGGGGTGGCTGCGTGCCTAAGCCTTGGCCGCGGGCTGGCTAGGTGCCTAGGCCTTGGCCGCGGGGTGGACGCGTGCCTAGGCCTTGGCCACGGGGTGGCTGCGTGCCTCGGCCTTGGCCGCGGGTTGGCTGGGTGCCATTGTCTTGGCCTTGGCCACCGGGTGGCTGTGTGCCAATGCCTTGGCCGCGGGGTGGCTGCGTGCCTAGGCCTTGGCTGCGGCCTGTCTGGGTGCCATGGCCTTGGCCGCGGGGTGGACGCGTGCCTAAGCCTTGGCCACGGGGTGGCTGCGTGCCTCGGCCTTGGCCTTGGCCATGGGCTGGCTACGTGCCTTTCTCGAAATGCAGCATATGCTCGCGACCAAGGCAGGTCGCACACTCTCACGCACACACAACGCACACTCCGGCCGCGCTCCCAAGGCAAGGATAGGGAGCTCGAGCGTGGCCCTGTGGCTTGGCGTTGGCCGCGGGGTGGCTGCATGGCTTGGCCTTGGCCACGGGTGAGCATTTGGCCAAAATGTGAGCACACGGTCCTCGCCGTTTCTTCGTATTCTTGGACCAAAAACTGAGATCCACACCTACCTTCCACTTCTTTCTCCGGTTTTGCCTGAATCGGACGAGTGGCCCACCCGTTTGGGCACCCGTTCGCAGCCGGTAAATTGGCCGTAAAACGAGGTTCGGACCTCGAAATCGACTCCCCTCTTTTCCAACGCTCGACTGTCGAACGTATCTAATGCATCACCCCAAAATCCCGCACCGCCCCGGAAACGCGAAAGTTGGCCAAGATCCGGGAGCTACAGCACACGGCCTTGCCCTTGGCCGCGGGGTGGCTGCGTGCCATGGCATTGGCCGCGGGGTGGACTCGTGCCTTGGGCTTGGCCACGCGGTGGCTGCGTGCCTCGGCCTTGGCCTTGGCCGCAAGCTGGCTCCGTGCCTTGCTCAAAATGCAGCACATCCTCGCCATTTCTTCGTATTCTTGGACCAAAAACTGAGATCCACACCTACCTTCCACTTCTTTCTCCGGTTTTGCCTGAATCGGACGAGTGGGCCCACCCGTTTGGGCACCCGTTCGCTGCCGGTAAGATGGCCGTAAAACGAGTTTCGGAGCTCGGAATTGGATTCCGTTCTCTCCCGCCACCGACTCCCACCAAACCCGACCACGCCAGCTGAAAATCCCAGGCCGCCCCCGAAACGCGAAATTTGGCCACAATCCGTGTGCTATAGCTCACGGATTTTGGCCTTTTCCGAGGGAAAAATGGGCGCAGGGACTACCGCGTTATTTTTGCCATTTCTTCGAGCGGAAAGCAGTACTTGCGCCGTGAGGAGGCCCCCAGCCCAGTTCTACCAGAATCGGACCAATTCGAGGGCACGTTTCGTCCCCTTTTCGCACCCCTGCACACTCGGTAAATCGGCCATAAATCGAGGTTCGGAACTCGAAATCGACTCCCCTCTTTTCCGACGTTCGACTGTCGCACGTTTCTAATGCATCACCCCAAAATCCCGAACCGCCACGGAAACGCGAAAGTTGCCCAAGATCCGTGAGCGACAGCACAAGGCAGGTCGCAGGCTGTCACGCACACACAACACACACTCGGGCCGCGCTCCCGAGGCAAGGATAGGGAGCTCGAGCGTGGCCCTCTGCCTTGGCGTTGGCCGCGGGATGGCTGCGTGGCTTGGCTTTGGCCGCGGGCGAGCATTTGGCCAAAATGTGAGCACACGGTCCTCACCATTTCTTCGTATTCTTGTACCAAAAACTGAGATCCACACCTACCTTCCACTTCATTCTCCGGTTTTGCCTGAATCGGACGAATGGGCCCACCCGTTTGGGCACCTGTTCGCTGCCGGTAAATCGGCCGTAAAACGAGGTTCGGACCTCGAAATCGACTCCCCTCTTTTCCAACTCTCGACTGTCGCACGTATCTAATGCATCACCCCAAAATCCCGCACCGCCCCGGAAACGCGAAAGTTGGCCAAGATCCGTGAGCGACAGCACACGGCCTTGGCCTCGGCCGCGGGGTGGCTGCGTGCCTAGGCCTTGGCCGCGGGGTGGCTGGTTGGCCTTGGCCAGGCCTTGGCCAAGGCCTTGGCGGGGGTGGCTGCGTGCCTGCCTAGGCCTTGGCCGCGGGGTGGACGCGTGCCTAGGCCTTGGCCACGGGGTGGCTGCGTGCCTCGGCCTTGGCCGCGGGTTGGCTGGGTGCCATTGTCTTGGCCTTGGCCACCGTGTGGCTGTGTGCCAATGCCTTGGCCGCGGGGTGGCTGCGTGCCTAGGCCTTGGCCGCGGGCTGTCTGGGTGCCATGGCCTTGGCCGCGGGGTGGACGCGTGCCTAAGCCTTGGCCACGGGGTGGCTGCGTGCCTCGGCCTTGGCCTTGGCCATGGGCTGGCTACGTGCCTTTCTCGAAATGCAGCATATGCTCGCGACCAAGGCAGGTCGCACACTCTCACGCACACACAACGCACACTCCGGCCGCGCTCCCAAGGCAAGGATAGGGAGCTCGAGCGTGGCCCTGTGGCTTGGCGTTGGCCGCGGGGTGGCTGCATGGCTTGGCCTTGGCCGCGGGTGAGCATTTGGCCAAAATGTGAGCACACGGTCCTCGCCGTTTCTTCGTATTCTTGGACCAAAAACTGAGATCCACACCTACCTTCCACTTCTTTCTCCGGTTTTGCCTGAATCGGACGAGTGGCCCACCCGTTTGGGCACCCGTTCGCAGCCGGTAAATTGGCCGTAAAACGAGGTTCGGACCTCGAAATCGACTCCCCTCTTTTCCAACGGTCGACTGTCGCACGTATCTAATGCATCACCCCAAAATCCCGCACCTCCCCGGAAACGCGAAAGTTGGCCAAGATCCGGGAGCTACAGCACACGGCCTTGCCCTTGGCCGCGGGGTGGCTGCGTGCCATGGCATTGGCCGCGGGGTGGACTCGTGCCTTGGGCTTGGCCACGCGGGAGGCCCTGCGCCCATTTTTCCGGCAGAAAAGGCCAAAATCCGTGAGCTATAGCACATGGATTGTGGCCAAATTTCGCATTTCGGGGCCAGCGTGGGATTTTGGGCTGGCGTGGTCGGTTTTGGTGGGAATCGGTGGCGGGAGAAAACGGAATCCAATTCCGTTTTGGCCAAATTTCGCTCACGGATTTCGCGTTTTGGCCAAATTTCGCGTTTCAGGAGCGCGGCCGGAGTGTGTGTTGTGTGTGCGTGAGAGTGTACAACCTGCCTTGGTCGCGAGCATGTGCTACATTTCGAGCAAGGCACGGAGCCAGCCCGCGGCCAAGGCCAAGGCCGAGGCACGCAGCCACCCCGTGGCCAAGGCCAAGGCACGCGTCCACCCCGCGGCCAACGCCATGGCACCCAGCCAGCCCGCGGCCAAGGCCTAGGCACGCAGCCAGCCCGCGGCCAAGGCCTTGGCATGGAGCCAGCCTGAGGCCAAGGCCAAGGCCATGGCACGCAGCCACCCCACGGCCAAGGCCAAGGCCGTGTGCTGTAGCTCACGGATCTTGGCCAACTTTCGCGATTCTGGGGCGGTGCGGGATTTTGGGGTGATGCATTAGATACGACCGACAGTCGAGCGTTGGAAAAGAGGGGAGTCAATTTCCAGTTCCGAACCTCATTTTACGGCCGATTTACCGAGGGTGCGGGGGTGCGAAAAGGGGATGAAACGTGCCCGCGAATTGGTCCGATTGTGGTAGAACTGGGCCGGGGGCCTCCTCACGGCGCAAGTACTGTTTTCCGCTCGAAGAAATGGCGAAAATAATGCGGGAGGCCCTGCGCCCATTTTTCCCCCGGAAAAGGCCAAAATCCGTGAGCTATAGCACACGGATTGTGGCCAAATTTCGCGTTTCGGGGGCGGCGTGGGATTTTGGGCTGGCGGGGTCGGGTTTGGTTGGAGTCGGTGGCGGGAGAAAACGGAATCCAATTCCGAGCTCCGAAACTCATTTTACGGCCATCTTACCGGCAGCGAACGGGTGCCCAAACGGGTGGGCCCACTCGTCCGATTCAGGCAAAACCGGAGAAAGAAGTGGAAGGTAGGTGTGGATCTCAGTTTTTGGTCCAAGAATACGAAGAAACGGCGAGGACCGTGTGCTCACATTTTGGCCAAGTGCTCGCCCGCGGCCAAGGCCTGAAATTCTATTTAGGCTACCCAAGAGGGGGGGTGAATTGGGTTTTAAAAAACTAATCCAATAAAAATGCACAATATTAAAACTAATGTCTTAATCAAAATCAAAAGCAATAAATTCAACAATGCCCAATTTAAAAAGGATAAGGGAAGAGAAATCAAACACTTGATTTTTACGTGGTTCGGCCAACTGTGCCTACGTCCACGCCTCCAAGCTCACCGGGCTTGAGGATTCCACTAAGCAAGCCTCCAAGGCTTCAATACACTTACACTTGACTTCAAGGTGTCAATGGACCTTTACAATCAAGAGATTATTCCCAATCCCTTAACCCAAGTGTATCCCAACACTTACAATTGACTTCCAAGGTGTCAATGGACCTTTACAATAAGAGATTAAACCCAATCTCTCAACCCAAGTGTTTCCCAACACTTACAATCACTCAATGAAAGAGATTTAATAACAAATAATCTCTCACACACTCCAAATGATTACAATTGAAATTTTAATGTGTGAGGGAATGAAATAAAACACAATTGAAGCTCAAAGAAGATTGTTTCTCAGTAGGAAGCTCAAATATCAAATGTTGGATCTCTGTTGTTTGAATTTGATTGAGCCTTTTTATAGTTGGAGCTTCAAACTAGCCGTTATTGACTTTCTGAGAATAATCGGTTCGCCGGTTCTCTCAATCGGTTAGCCGTTTTGACTTTTCAACTAGCCGTTATCCTTTGGTTTCAAATAAATGGTCTACCGTTTACAATTATCGGATCACCGTTTATTTCCAGTAACCTGCAAAACAAATCTCAGCTCTCCGTTTTTGCTAAACGGTTCAAGAGTAGAAAACTATCTCTTTACTGGAACTTATCGGTTCGCCGTTAATAATAAACGGTTCACCGTTAGGTTCCAGAATGCTCTGAAACTTTTCTGTAAATAAACGGTTCACCTTTTATAATAAACGGTTCAAGGGTAATTTCCAGAATCTATATTTTGTTAACTTTTTGTAGAAAAATGATTTTCCAACTCAAGTTAACGGTCATTAAGATTCTTTCAACATGTTTATGGCTTTAAGAAATTCATTTTAATAACTCAAATATTTTAATCAAGTACATATAAGTTTTGTTATCATCAAAATCAATATTATAAGATTAACAAGGCCAAGCCATGCAGCCACACCGCGGGCAACGCCAAGGCACAGGGCCACGCTCGAGCTCCCTATCCTTGCCTCGGGAGCACGGCCGGAGTGTGTGCTGCGTCTGCGTGAGAGTGTGCGACCTGCCTTGGTCGCGAGCATATGCTGAATTTCGAGAAAGGCATGTAGCCAGCCCGCGGCCAAGGCCAAGGCCGAGGCACGCAGCCACCCCGTGGCCAAGGCCAAGGCACGCGTCCACCCCGCGGCCAATGCCATGGCACCCAGCCAGCCCGCGGCCAAGGCCTAGGCACGCAGCCAGCCCGCGGCCAAGGCCTTGGCACGCAGCCACCCCGAGCCCAAGGCCAAGGCCGTGTGCTGTAGCTCATGGATCTTGGCCAACTTTCGCAATTCTGGGGCGGTGCGGGATTTTGGGGTGATGCATTAGATACGCGCGACAGTCGAACGTCGGAAAAGAGGGGAGTCGATTTCGAGGTCCAAGCCTCGTTTTACGGCCGATTTACCGAGGGTGCAGGAGCGCCGCCGGAGTGTGTGTTGTGTGTGCGTGAGAGTGTGCGACCTGCCTTGGTCCCGACCATGTGCTGCAGTTCGAGCAAGGCACGGAGCCAGGCCACGGCCAAGGCCAAGGCCAAGGCACGCAGCCACCCCATGGCCAAGGACAAGGCACGCGTCCACCCCGCGGCCAACGCCATGACACCCAGCCAGCCCGCGGCCAAGGCCTTGGCACACAGTCACCCGGTGGCCAAGGCCAAGGCCATGGCACGCAGCGACCCCGAGGCCAAGGCCATGGCACCCAGCCAGCCAGCGGCCAAGGCCATGGCAGCCAGCCAGCCCGCGGCCAAGGCCTTGGCACACAGCCACCCCGAGGCCAAGGCCAAGGCCATGGCCCGCAGCCACCCTGCGGCCAAGGCCAAGTCCGTGTGCTGTCGCTCACGAATCTTGGCCAACTTTCGCTTTTTCGGGGCGGTGCGGGATTTATGGGTGAAGCATTAGATACGTGCGACAGTACAACGTCGGAAAAGAGGGGAGACAATTTCGAGGTCCGAACCTCGTTTTACGGCCGATTTACCGAGGGTGCGGGGGTGCGAAAAGGGGACGAAACGCGCCCTCGAATTGGTCCGATTGTGGTAGAACTGGGCTGGGGTCCTCCTCACGGCGCAAGTAATGCTTTCCGCCCGAAGAAATGGCAAAAATAATGCGGGAGGCCCTGCGCCCATTTTTCCGCCAGAAAAGGCCAAAATCCGTGAGCTATAGCACACGGATTGTGGCCCAATTTCGAGTTTCGGGGGCGGCGTGGGATTTTGGGCTGGCGTCGTCGGGTTTGGTGGGAGTCGGTGGCGGGACAAAACGGAATCCAATTCCGAGCTCCGAAACTCGTTTTACGGCCATGTTACCGGCAGCGAACGGATGCCCAAACGGGTGGGCCAACTCGTCGGATTGAGGCAAAACCGGAGAAAGAAGTGGAAGGTAGGTGTGGATCTCAGTTTTTGGTCCAAGAATACGAAGAAACGGCGAGGACGGTGTGCTCACATTTTGGCCAAATGCTCGCCCGCGGCGAAGGCCAAGCCGCGCAGCCACCCCGCGGCCAACGCCAAGGCACAGGGCCAGGCTGGAGCTCCCTATCCTTGCCTAGGGAGCGCGGCCGGAGTGTATGTTGTGTGTGTGTGAGAGTGTGCGACCTGCCTTGGTCACGAGCGTGTGCTGCATTTCGAGCAAGGCACGGAGCCAGCCCGCGGCCAAGGCCACTGACGATGCACGTAGCCACCCCGTGGCGAAGGCCTTGGCACGCAGCCACCCCGAGGCCAACGCCAAGGCCATGGCACGCAGCCACCCCGCGGCCAAGGCCAAGGCCATGGCACGCAGCCAGCTGTAGCTCATGGATCTTGGCCAACTTTCGCGTTTCCGGGGCGGTGCGGGATTTTGGGGTGATGCATTAGATACGTGCGACAGTCGAGCGTTGGAAAAGAGGGGATTCGATTTCGAGGTCCGAACCTACCTTGGTCGCGAGCATATGCTGCATTTCGAGAAAGGCACGTAGCCAGCACGCGGCCAAGGCCAAGGCCGAGGGACGCAGCCACCCCGTGGCCAAGGCCAAGGCACGCGTCCACCCCGCGGCCAAGGCCATGGCACCCAGCCAGCCCGCGGCCAAGGCCATGGCACCCAGCCAGCCCGCGGCCAAGGCCATGGCACCCAGCCAGCCCGCGGCCAAGGCCATGGCACCCAGCCAGCCCGCGGCCAAGGCCTTGGCACACAGCCACCTGGTGGCCAAGGCCAAGGCCATGGCACGCAGCCACCCCGAGGCCAAGGACAAGGCCTGGGCGCGCAGCCACCCCGCGGCCAAGGCCTAGGCATGCAGAAACCCCGCGGCTAAGGCCAAGGCCGTGTGCTGTCGCTCACGGATCTTGGCCAACTTTCGCGTTTCCTGGACAGTGCGGGATGTTGGGGTGATGCATTAGATACGTGCGACAGTCGAACGTCGGAAAAGAGGGGAGTCGATTTTGAGGTCCGAACCTCGTTTTACGACCGATTTACCGAGGGTGCGGGGGTGCGAAAAGGGGACGAAAGATGCCCTCAAATTGGTCCGATTGTGGTAGAAATGGGCCGGGGGCCTCCTCACAGCGTAAGTACTGCTTTCCGCTCGAAGAAATGGCAAAAATAATGCGGGAGGCCCTGCGCCCATTTTCCGCCAGAAAAGGCCAAAATCCGTGGGTGCGGGGGTGCCAAGGCCAAGCCACGCAGCCACCCCGCGGCCAACGCCAAGGCACAGGGCCACGCTCGAGCTCCCTATCCTTGGCTCGGGAGCGCGGCCGGAGTGTGTGTTGTGTGTGCCTGAGAGTGTGCGACCTGCCTTGGTCGCGAGCATGTGCCGCATTTTGAGCAAGGCACGGAGCCACCCCGCGGCCAAGGCCAAGGCACGAGTCCACCCCGCGGCAAAGGCCATGGCACCCAGCCAGCCCGCGGCCAAGGCCATGGCACCCAGCCACCCCGTGGCCAAGGCCAAGGCACGCGTCCACCCCGCCCCCAAGGCCACGGCACCCAGCTAGCCCGCGGCCAAGGCCTAGGCACGCAGCCAGCCCGCGGCCAAGGCCTTGGAACGCAGCCACCCCGAGGCGAAGGCCAAGGCAATGGCATGCAGCCACCCCGAGGCCAAGGACAAGGCCATGGACCGCAGCCACCCCGCGGCCAAGGCCAAGGCCGTGTGCTGTCGCTCACGGATCTTCGCCAACATTCGCGTTTCCGGGGCGGTGTGTGATTTTGGGGTGATGCATTAGATACGTGCGACAGTCGAACGTCGGAAAAGAGGGGAGTCGATTTCGAGGTCCGAACCTCGTTTTACGGCCGATTTACCGAGGGTGTGGGGGTGCGAAAAGGGGACGAAAGATGCCCTCAAATTGGTCCGATTGTGGTAGAAATGGGCCAGGGGCCTCCTCACGGCGTAAGTACTGCTTTCCGCTCGAAGAAATGGCAAAAATAATGCGGGAGGCCGTGCGCCCATTTTCCGCCAGAAAAGGCCAAAATCCGTGAGTTATAGCACACGGATTGTGGCCAAATTTCATGTTTCGGGGGCGGTGTGGGATTTTGGGCAGGCGTCGTCTGGTTTGGTGGGAGTCGGTGGCGGGAGAAAACGGAATCGAATTCCGAGCTCCGAAACTCGTTTTACGGCCATCTTACCGGCGGCGAAGGGGTGCCCAAACGGGTGGGCGAACTCGTCCGATTCTGGCAAAACCGGAGAAAGAAGTGGAAGGTAGGTGTGTATCTCAGGTTTTGGTCCAAGAATACGAAGAAACGGCGAGGACCGTGTGCTCACATTTTGGCCAAATGCTCGCCCGCGGCCAAGGGCAAGCCACGCAGCCACCCCGCGGCCAACGCCAAGGCACAGGGCCACGCTCGAGCTCCCTATCCTTGCCTCGGGAGTGCGGCCGGAGTGTGTGTTGTGTGTGCGTGAGAGTGTGCGACCTGCCTTGGTCGCGAGCATATGCTGCATTTCGAGAAAGGCACGTAGCCAGCCCGCGGCCAAGGACAAGGCCGAGGCACGCAGCCAGCCCGTGGCCAAGGCCTAGGCACGCGTCCACCCCGCGGCCAAGGCCATGACACCCAGCCAGCCCGCGGCCAAGGCCTAGGCACGCAGCCACCTCGCGGCCAAGGCCTTGGCACCCAGCCACCCCACGGCCAAGGCCAAGGCCGTGTGCTGTCGCTCACGGATCTTGGCCAACTTTCGCGTTTCCAGGGCTGTGCGGGATTTTGGGGTGATGCATTAGATACGTGCGACAGTATAACGTTGGAAAAGAGGGGAGTCGATTTCGAGGTCCGAACCTCGTTTTACGGCCGATTTACCGAGGGTGCGGGGGTGCGAAAAGGGGACGAAACATGCCCTCGAATTGGTCCGATTGTGGTAGAACTGGGCCGGGGGCCTCCTCACGGCGCAAGTACTGCTTTCCCCTCGAAGAAATGGCAAAAAAAATGCGGGAGACCCTGCGCCCATTTTTCCACCAGAAAAGGCCAAAATCCGTGAGCTATATAGCGCACGGATTGTGGCAAAATTTCGCGTTTCGGGGGCGGCGTGGGATTTTGGGCTGCCGTCGTCGGGTTTGGTCGGAGTCGGTGGCGGGATAAAACGGAATCCAATTCTGAGCTCCGAAACTCGTTTGACGGCCATCTTACCAGCAGCGAACGGGTGCCCAAAAGGGTGGGCCCACTCGTCCGATTCAGGCAAAACCGGAGAAAGAAGTGGAAGGTAGGTGTGGATCTCAGTTTTTGGTCCAAGAATACGAAGAAACGGCGAGGACCGTGTGCTCACATTTTGGCCAAATGCTCGCCCGTGGCCAAGGCCAAGCCACGCAGCCACCCCGCGGCCAACGCCAAGGCACAGGGCCACGCTCGAGCTCCCTATCATTGCCTCGGGAGCGCGGCCCGAGTGTGTCTTGTGTGTGCGTGAGAGTGTACGACCTGCCTTGGTTGTGAGCATGTGCTGCATTTCGAGCAAGGCACGGAGCAAGCCCGCGGCCAAGGCCAAGGCCGAGGCACGCAGCCACCCCGTGGCAGTGGCCGAGGCACGCAGGCACCCTGCGGCCAAGGCCATGGCACCCAGCCAGCCACCGGCCAAGGCCATGGCAGGCAGCCAGCCCGCGGCCAAGGCCTTGGCACACAGCCACCTGGTGGCCAAGGCCAAGGCCATGGCACGCAGCCACCCCGAGGCCAAGGCCATGGCACCCAGCCAGCCACCGGCCAAGGCCATGGCAGACAGCCAGCCCGCGGCCAAGGCCTTGGCACACAGCCACCCGGTGGCCAAGGCCAAGGCCATGGCACACAGCCACCCCGAGGCCAAGGCCATGGCACCCAGCCAGCCACCGGCCAAGGCCATGGCAGCCAGCCAGCCCGCGGCCAAGGCCTTGGCACACAGCCACCCCGAGGCCAAGGCCAAGGCCATGGCCCGCAGCCACCCCGCGGCCAAGGCCAAGTCCGTGTGCTGTCGCTCACGAATCTTGGCCAACTTTCGCTTTTTGGGGACGGTGCGGGATTTATGGGTGATGCATTAGATACGTGCGACAGTAGAACGTCGGAAAAGAGGGGAGACAATTTCGAGGTCCGAACCTCGTTTTACGGTCGATTTACCGAGGGTGTGGGGGTGTGAAAAGGGGACGAAACGCGCCCTCGAATTGGTCTGATTGTGGTAGAACTGGGCCGGGGTCCTCCTCACGGCGCAAGTACTGCTTTCCGCCTGAAGAAATGGCAAAAATAATGCGGGAGGCCCTGCGCCCATTTTTCCGCCAGAAAAGGCCAAAATCCGTGAGCTATAGCACACGGATTGTGGCCCAATTTCGAGTTTCGGGGGCGGCGTGGGATTTTAGGCTGCCGTCGTCGGGTTTGGTGGGAGTCGGTGGCGGGAGAAAACGGAATCCAATTCCGAGCTCCGAAACTCATTTTACGGCCATGTTACCGGCAGCGAATGGGTGCCCAAACGGGTGGGCCAACTCGTCCGATTGAGGCAAAACCGGAGAAAGAAGTGGAAGGTAGGTGTGGATCTCAGTTTTTGGTCCAAGAATACGAAGAAACGGCGAGGACCGTGTGCTCACATTTTGGCCAAATGCTCGCCCGCGGCGAAGGCCAAGCCACGCAGCCACCCCGCGGCCAACGCCAAGGCACAGGGCCAGGCTGGAGCTCCCTATCCTTGCCTCGGGAGCGCGGCCGGAGTGTGTGTTGTGTGTGGGTGAGAGTGTGCGACCTGCCTTGGTCGCGAGCATGTGCTGTATTTCGAGCAAGGCACGGAGCCAGCCCGCGGCCAAGGCCACTGACGATGCACGTAGCCACCCCGTGGCCAAGGCCTTGGCACGCAGCCACCCCGAGGCCAACGCCAAGGCCATGGCACGCAGCCACCCCGCGGCCAAGGCCAAGGCCATGGCACGCAGCCAGCTGTAGCTCATGGATCTTGGCCAACTTTCGCGTTTCCGGGGCGGTGCGGGATTTTGGGGTGATGCATTAGATACGTGCGACAGTCGAGCGTTGGAAAAGAGGGGATTCGATTTCGAGGTCCGAACCTACCTTGGTCGCGAGCATATGCTGCATTTCGAGAAAGGCACGTAGCCAGCACGCGGCCAAGGCCAAGGCCGAGGCACGCAGCCACCCCGTGGCCAAGGCCAAGGCACGCGTCCACCCCGCGGCCAAGGCCATGGCACCCAGCCAGCCCGCGGCCAAGGCCATGGCACCCACCCTGCCCGCGGCCAAGGCCTTGACACACAGCCACCCGGCGGCCAAGGACAAGGCCATGGCACGCAGCCACCCCGAGGCCAAGGACAAGGCCTTGGCGCGCAGCCACCCTGCGGCCAAGGCCTTGGCACCCAGCCACCCCGCGGCCAAGGCCTAGGCACGCAGAAACCCCGCGGCCAAGGCCAAGGCCGTGTGCTGTCGCTCACGGATCTTGGCCAACTTTCGCGTTTCCTGGGCGGTGCGGGATTTTGGGGTGATGGATTAGATAGGTGCGACAGTCGAACGTCGGAAAAGAGGGGAGTCAATTTCGAGGTCCGAACCTCGCTTTACGACTGATTTACCGAGGGTGCGGGGGTGCGAAAAGGGGACGAAACGTGCCTTCGAATTGTTCCGATTGTGGTAGAACTGGGCCGGGGGCCTCCTCACGGCGCAAGTACTGCTTGCCGCTCGAAGAAATGGCAAAAATAATGCGGGAGGCCCTGCGCCCATTTTTCCGCCAGAAAAGGCCAAAATCCGTGAGCTATAGCACACGGATTGTGGCAAAATTTCGCGTTTCGGGGGCGGCATGGGATTTTGGACTGCGTCATCGGGTTTGGTGGGAGTCGGTGGCGGGAGAAGACGGAATCCAATTCCGAGCTCCGAAACTCGTTTTACGGCCATCTTACCGGCAGCGAACGGGTGCCCAAACGGGTGGGCCCACTCGTCCGATTCAGGCAAAACCGGAGAAAGAAGTGGAAGGTAGGTGTGGATCTCAGTTTTTGTTCCAAGAATACGAAGAAACGGCGAGGACCGTGTGCTCACATTTTGGCCAAATGCTCACCCGCGGCCAAGGCCAAGCCACGCAGCCACCCCACGGCCAACGCCAAGGCACAGGGCCACGCTCGTGCTCCCTATCCTTGCCTCGGGAGCGCGGCCGGAGTGTGTGTTGTGTGTGCGTGAGAGTGTGCGACCTGCCTTGGTCGCGAGCATGTGCTGCATTTCGAGCAAGACACGGAGCCAGCCCGCGGCCAAGGCCAAGGCCGAGGCACGGAGCCACCCCGCGGCCAAGGCCAAGGCACGTGTCCACCCGGCGGCAAAGGCCATGGCACCCACCCACCCCGTGGCCAAGGCCAAGGCACACGTCCACCCCGCCCCCAAGGCCATGGCACCCAGCCAGCCCGCGGCCAAGGCCTAGGCACCCAGCCAGCCCGCGGCCAAGGCCTTGGGACGCCGCCACCCCAAGGCCAAGGCCAAGGACATGGCACGCAGCCAACCCGCGGCCAAGGCAAAGGCCATGGCACGCAGCCTCCCCGCAGCCAAGGCCTAGGCCGTGTGCTGTAGCTCACGGATCTTGGCCAACTTTCGCGTTTCCGGGGCGGTGCGGGATTTTAGGGTGATGCATTAGATACGTGCGACAGTCGAGTGTTGGAAAAGTGGGGAGTCGATTTCGAGGTCCGAACCTCGTTTTACGGCCGATTTACCGAGTGTGCGGGGGTGCGAAAAGGGGACAAAACGTGCCCGTGAATTGGTCCGATTGTCGTAGAACTGGGCCGGGGGCCTCCTCACGGCACAAGTACTGTTTTCAGCTCGAAGAAATGGCGAAAATAATGTGGGAGGCCCTACGCCCATTTTTCCCCCGGAAAAAGCCAAAATCCGTGAGCGCACACGGATTGTCGCCAAATTTCGTGTTTCGGGGACGGCGTGAGATTTTGGGCTGGCGTCATCGGGTTTGGTGGGAGTCGGTGGCGGGATAAAACGGAATCCAATTCCGAGCTCCGAAACTCGTTTTACGGCCATCTTACCGGCAGCAAACGGGTGCCCAAACGGGTCGGCCCACTCGTCTGATTCAGGCAAAACCGGAGAAAGAAGTGGAAGGTAGGTGTGGATCTCAGTTTTTGGTCCAAGAATACGAAGAAACGGCGAGGCCCGTGTGCTCACATTTTGGCCAAATGCTCGCCCGCGGCCAAGGCCAAGCCACGCAGCCACCCCGCGGCCAACGCCAAGGCACAGGGCCACGCTCGAGCTCCCTATCCTTGCCTCAGGAGCGCAGCCGGAGTGTGTGTTGTGTGTGCGTGAGAGTCTGCGACCTGCCTTGGTCGCGAGCATATGCTGCATTTCGAGAAAGGCACGTAGCCAGCCCGCGGCCAAGGCCAAGGCCGAGGCACGTAGCCAGCCCGCGGCCAAGGCCAAGGCCGAGGCACGCAGCCAGCCCGTGGCCAAGGCCTAGGCACGCGTCCACCCCGCGGCCAAGGCCATGGCACCCAGCCAGCCCGCGGCCAAGGCCTAGGCACGCAGCCACCTCGCGGCCAAGGCCTTGGCACCCAGCCACCCCACGGCCAAGGCCAAGGTCGTGTGCTGTCGCTCACGGATCTTGGCCAACTTTCGCGTTTCCAGGGCTGTGCGGGATTTTGGGGTGATGCATTAGATACGTGCGACAGTCGAACGTCGGAAAAGAGGGGAGTCGATTTCGAGGTCCGAACCTCGTTTTACGGCCGATTTACCGAGGGTGCGGGGGTGCGAAAAGGGGACGAAACATGCCCTCGAATTGGTCCGATTGTGGTAGAACTGGGCCGGGGGCCTCCTCACGGCGCAAGTACTGCTTTCCGCTCGAAGAAATGGCAAAAATAATGCGGGAGACCCTGCGCCCATTTTTCCGCCAGAAAAGGCCAAAATCCGTGAGCTATAGCGCACGGATTGTGGCCAAATTTCGCGTTTCGGGGGCGGCGTGGGATTTTGGGCTGGCGTCGTCGGGTTTGGTGGGAGTTGGTGGCAGGAGAAAACGGAATCCAATTCCGAGCTCCGAAACTCGTTTTACGGCCATGTTACCGGCAGCGAACGGGTGCCCAAACGGGTGGGCCAACTCGTCCGATTGAGGCAAAACCAGAGAAAGAAGTGGAAGGTAGGTGTGGATCTCAGTTTTTGGTCCAAGAATACGAAGAAACGGCGAGGACCGTGTGCTCACATTTTGGCCAAATGCTCGCCGGCGGCCAAGGCCAAGCCACGCAGCCACCCCGCGGCCAACGCCAAGGCACAGGGCCACGCTCGAGCTCCCTATCCTTGGCTCGGGAGCGCGGCCGGAGTGTATGTTGTGTGTGCGTGAGAGTGTGCGACCTGCCTTGGTCGCGAGCATGTGCTGCATTTCGAGCAAGGCACGGAGCCAGCCCTTGGCCAAACGGGGTGGACGCGTGCCTTGGCCTTGGCCAAGGGGTGGCTGTGTGCCTCCGTCTTGGCCAAGGGGTGGCTGCGTGCCTCGGCCTTGGCCACGGGGTGGCTGCGTGCCTCGGCCTTGGCCACGGGGTGGCTGCGTGCCTCGGCCTTGGCCTTGGCCGCGGGCTGGCTCCGTGCCTTGCTCGAAATGCAGCACATGCTCGCGACCAAGGCAGGTCGCACACTCTCACGCACACACAACATACACTCGGGCCGCGCTCCCGAGGCAAGGATAGGGAGCTCGAGCGTGGCCGTGTGCCTTGGCGTTGGCCGCAGGGTGGCTGCGTGGCTTGGCCTTTGCCGCGGGCAAGCATTTGGGCAAAATGTGAGCACACGGTCCTCGCCGTTTCTTCGTATTCTAGGACCAAAAACTGAGATCCACACCTACCTTCCACTTCTTTCTCCGGTTTTGCCTGAATCGGACGAGTGGGCCAACCCGTTTGGGCACCCGTTCGCTGCCGGTAAGATGGCCGTAAAACGAGTTTCGGAGCTCGGAATTGGATTCCGTTTTCTCCCGCCACCGACTCCAACCAAACCCGACGACGCCAGCCCAAAATCCCACGCCGCCCCCGAAACGCGAAATTTGGCCACAATCCGTGTGCTATAGCTCACGGATTTTGGCCTTTTCCGGGGGAAAAATGGGCGCAGGACCTCCCGTATTATTTTCGCCATTTCTTCGAGGGGAAAACAGTACTTGCGCCATGAGGAGACCCCGGCCCAGTTCTACCACAATCGGACCAATTCGCGGGCACGTTTCGCCCCCTGTTCGCACCCCCGCACCCTCGGTAAATCGGCCGTAAAACGAGGTTCGGACCTCGAAATCGACTCCCCTCTTTTCCAACGCTCGACTGTGTCACGTATCTAATGCATCACCCCAAAATCCCGAACCTCCCCGGAAACGCGAAAGTTGGCCAAGATCCGTGAGCTACAGCACACAGCCTTGCCCTTGGACGCGGGGTGGCTGCGTGCCATGGCCTTGGCCTTGGCCTCGGGGTGGCTGCGTGCCATGACCTTGGCCTTGGCCTCAGCGTGGCTACGTGCCAAGGCCTTGGCCGCGGCCTGGCTGCGTGCCTAGGCCTTGACCGCGGGCTGGCTGGGTGCCATGGCCTTGGCCGCGGGGTGGACGCGTGCCTTGGCCTTGGCCACGGGGTGGCTGCGTGCCTCGGCCTTGGCCTTGGCCACGGGCTGGCTCCGTGCCTTGCTCGAAATGCAGCACATGCTCGCGACCAAGGCAGGTCGTAAACTCGAAATGCAGCACATGCGTGCCTAGGCCTTGACCGCGGGCGAGCATTTGGCCAAAATGTGAGCACACGGTCCTCGCCGTTTCTTCGTATCCTTGGACGAAAAACTGAGATCCACACCTACCTTCCACTTCTTTCTGCGGTTTTGCCTGAATCGGACGAGTTGGTCCACCCGTGTGGGCACCCGTTCGCTGCCGGTAAGATGGCCGTAAAACGAGTTTCGGAGCTCGGAATTGGATTCCAATTTCTCCCGCCACCGACTCCCACCAAACCTGACGACGCCAGCCCAAAATTCCACGCCGCCCCCGAAACGCGTAATTTGGCCACAATCCGTGTGCTATTGCTCACGGATTTTGGCCTTTTCTGGCGGAAAAATAGGCTCAGGGCCTCCCGCATTATTTTTTCCATTTCTTCAAGCGGAAAGCAGTACTTGCGCTGTGAGGAGGCCCCCGGCCCAGTTCTACGACAATCGGACAAATTCGAGGGCACGTTTCGTCCCCTTTTCGCACCCCGCACCCTCGGTAAATCGGCCGTACAACGAGGTTCGGACCTCGAAATCGACTCCCCTCTTTTCCGAAGTTCGACTGTCGTACGTATCTAATGCAACACCCCAAAATCCCGCACCACCCCGGAAACGCGAAAGTTGGCCAAGATCCGTGAGCGACAGCAAACGGTCTTAGCCTTGGCCGCAGTGTGGCTGCGTGCCTAGGCCTTTGCCGCAGGGTGGCTGCGTGCCTACGCCTTGGCCGCGGGCTGGCTGGGTGCCATGGCCTTGGCCGCGGGGTGGACGCGTGCCTTGGCCTTGGCCACCGGGTGGCTGCGTGCCTCGGCCTTGGCCTTGTCCGCGGGCTGGCTTTCTGCCTTGCTCGAAATGCAGCACATGCTCGCGACCAAGGCCGGTCGCACACTCTCACGCACACAAAACACACACTCGGTCCGCGCTCCCGAGGCAAGGATAGGGAGCTCGAGCGTGGCCCTGTGCCTTGGCGTTGGCCGCGGGGTGGCAGCGTCGTTTGGCCTTGGCCGCGGGCGAGCATTTGGCCAAAATGTTAGCACACGGTCCTCACCGTTTCTTCGTATTCTTGGACCAAAAACTGAGATCCACACCTACCTTCCACTTCTTTCTCCGGTTTTGCCTGAATGGGACGAGTTGGCCCACCCGTTTGGGCACCCGTTCGCTGCCGGTAATATGGCCGTAAAACGAGTTTCGGAGCTCGGAATTGGATTCCGTTTTCTCCCACCACCGACTCCCACCAAACCCGACGACGCCAGCCAAAAATACACGCCGCCCACGAAACGCGAAATTTGGCCACAATCCGTGTGCTATAGCTCACGAATTTTGGCCTTTTCTGGCGGAAAAATGGCACAGGGCCTCCCGCATTATTTTTGTCATTTCTTCGAGCGGAAAGCAGTACTTGCACCATGAGGAGGCCGCCGGCCCAGTTCTACCACAATTGGACCAATTCGCGGGCACGTTTCGTCCCCTTTTCGCACCCCCGCACCCTCGGTAAATCGGCCGTAAAACGAGGTTCGGACCTCGAAATCGACTCCCCTCTTTTCCAACGCTCGACTGTCGTACGTATCTAATGCATCACCCCAAAATCCCGCACCGCCCCGGAAACGCGAAAGTTGGCCAAGATCCGTGAGCGACAGCACACGGACTTGGCCTTGGCCGTGGGGTGGCTGCGGGCCATGGCCTTGGCCTTGGCCTCGGGGTGGCTGCGTGCCATGGCCTTGGCCTTGGCCACCGGGTGGCTGTGTGCCAAGGCCGTGGCCGCGGGCTGGCTGGGTGCCATGGCCTTGGCCGCGGGCTGGCTGGGTGCCATGGCCTTGGCCGCGGGGTGGACGCGTGCCTTGGCCTTGGCCACGGGGTGGCTGCGTGCCTCGGCCTTGGCCGCGGGCTTGCTCCCTGCCTTGCTCGAAATGCAGCACATGCTCGCGACCAAGGCAGGTCACACACTCTCACGCACACACAAGACACACTCGGGCCGCGCTCCCGAGGCAATGATAGGGAGCTCGAGCGTGGCCCTGTGCCTTGGCGTTGGCCGCGGGGTGGCTGCGTGGCTTGGCCTTGGCTGCGGGCTAGCATTTGGCCAAAATGTGAGCACACAGTCCTCGCCGTTTCTTCGTATTCTTGGACCAAAAACTGAGATCCACACCTACCTTCCACTTCTTTCTCCGGTTTTTCCTGAATCGGACGAGTGGGCCCACCCTTTTGGGCATCCCGTTCGCTGCTGGTAAGATGGCCGTAACACGAGTTTCGGTGCTCGGAATTCGATTCTGTTTTCTCCCGCCACCGACTCCCACCAAAGCCAACCATGCCAGCCCAAAATCCCACGCCGACCCCGAAACGCGAAATTTGGCCACAATCCGTGTGCTATAGCTCACGGATTTTAGCCTTTTCCGGGGGAAAAATGGGCGCACTGCCTCCCGCATTATTTTCGCCATTTCTTCGAGTGGAAAACAGTACTTGCGCCATGAGGAGGCCCCCGCCCCAGTTCTAGCACAATCGGACCAATTCGCGGGAACGTTTCGTCCCCTTTTCGCACCCCTGCACCCTCGGTAAAACGGCCGTTAAACGAGGTTCGGACCTCGAAATCGACTCCCCTCTTTTCCAACGCTCGACTGTCGCACGTATCTAATGCATCACCCCAAAATCCCGCACCACCCCGGAAACGCGAAAGTTGGCCAAGATCCGTGAGCGACAGCACACGGACTTGGCCTTGGCCGCGGGGTGGCTGCGGGCCATGGCCTTGGCCTTGGCCTCGGGATGGCTGCGTGCCATGGCCTTGGCCTTGGCCACCGGGTGGCTGTGTGCCAAGGCCTTGGCCGCGGGCTGGCTGGGTGCCATGTCCTTGGCCGCGGGGTGGACGCGTGCCTTGGCCTTGGCCACGGGGTGGCTGCGTGCCTCGGCCTTGGCCTTGGCCGCGGGCTTGCTCCGTGCCTTGCTCGAAATGCAGCACATGCTCGCGACCAAGGCACGTCACACACTCTCACGCACACACAAGACACACTCGGGCCGCGCTCCCGAGGCAATGATAGGGAGCTCGAGCATGGCCCTGTGCGTTGGCGTTGGCCGCGGGGTGGCTGCGTGGCTTGGCCTTGGCTGCGGGCTAGCATTTGGCCAAAATGTGAGCACACGGTCCTCGCCGTTTCTTCGTATTCTTGGACCAAAAACTGAGATCCACACCTACCTTCCACTTCTTTCTCCGGTTTTTCCTGAATCGGATGAGTGGGCCCACCCTTTTGGGCACCCGTTCGCTGCCGGTAAGATGGCCGTAAAACGAGTTTCGGAGCTCGGAATTGGATTCCGTTTTCTCCCGCCACCGACTCCCACCAAAGCCGACCATGCCAGCCCAAAATCCCACGCCGCCCCCGAAACGCGAAATTTGGCCACAATCCGTGTGCTATAGCTCACGGATTTTGGCCTTTTCCGGGGGAAAAATGGGCGCAGGGCCTCCCGCATTATTTTCGCCATTTCTTCGAGCGGAAAACAGTGCTTGCGCCGTGAGGAGGCCCCCGGCCCAGTTCTAGCACAATCGGACCAATTCGCGGGTACGTTTCGTCCCCTTTTCGCACCCCCGAACCCTCGGTAAAACGGCCGTTAAACGAGGTTCGGACCTCGAATTCGACTCCCCTCTTTTCCAACGCTCGACTGTCGCACGTATCTAATGCATCACCCCAAAATCCCACACCGCCCCGGAAACGCGAAAGTTGGCCAAGATCCGTGAGCTACAGGACACGGCCTTGGCCTTGGCCGCGGGGTGGCTGGGTGCCATGGCCTTGGCCTTGGCCACGGGGTGGCTGGGTGCCATGGCCCTGGCCTTGGCCGCGGGGTGGCTGCGTGCCTTGGCCTTGGCCGCGGGCTGGCTGCGTGCCTTGCTCGAAATGCAGCACATGCTCGCGACCAAGGCACGTCGCACACTGTCGCACACACACAACACACACATGGGCCGCGCTCCCGGGGCAAGGATAGGGAGCTCGAGCGTGGCCCTGTACCTTGGCTTTGGCCGCAGGGTGGCCGCGTGCCTTGGCCTAGGCCTTGGCCGCGGGCGAGCATTTGGCCAAAATGTGAGCACACGGTCCTCGCCGTTGCTTCGTATTCTTGCACCAAAAACTGAGATCCACACCTACCTTCCACTTCTTTCTCCTGTTTTTCCTGAATCGGATGAGTGGGCCCACCCTTTTGGGCACCTGTTCGCTGCCGGTAAGATGGCCGTAAAACGAGTTTCGGAGCTCGGAATTGGATTCCGTTTTCTCCCGCCACCGACTCCCACCAAACCCGACCACGCCCGCCAAGAATCACACGCCGCCCCCGAGACGCGAAATTTGGCCGCAATCCGAGTGCTATAGCTCACGGATTTTGGCCTTTTCGGGCGGAAAAATGGGCGCAGGACCTCCCGCATTATTTTCGCCATTTCTTCGAGAGGAAAACAGTACTAGCACCGTTAGGAGGCCCCCAGCCCAGTTCTACCACAACCGGACCAATTCGCGGGCACGTTTCGTCCCCTTTTCGCACCCCCGCACGTTCTGTAAATCAGACGTAAAATGAGGTTCGGACCTCGGAATCGACTCCCGTCTTCTCCGACGTTTGACTGTCGCATGTATCTAATGCATCACCCCAAAATCACGCCCCGCCCCGGAAACGCGAAAGTTGGCCAAGATCCGTGAGCTACAGCACACGATCTTGGCCGCGGGGTGGCCGGGTGCCATGGCCTTGGCCATGGCCACGGGGTGGCTGCGTGCCTAGGCCTTGGCCGCGGGGTGGCTGGGTGCCATGGCCTTGGCCTTGGCCGCGGGGTGGCCGCGTGCCTAGGCCTTGGCCACGGGGTGGCTGGGTGCCATGCCCTTGGCCTTGGCCACGGGGTGGCTGCGTGCCTTGGCCTTGGCCACGGCGTGGCTACGTGCCTAGGCCTTGGCCACGGGGTGGCTGGGTGCCATGGCCTTGGCCTTGGCCGTGGGGTGGCTGCGTGGCTAGGCCTTGGCCGCTGGGTGGCTGGGTGCCATGGCCTTGGCCTTGTGCGCGGGGTGGCTGCGTGCCTTGGCCTTGGCCGCGGGCTGGCTGCGTGCCTTGCTCGAAATGCAGCACATGCTCGCGACCAAGGCATGTCGCACACTCTCGCGTACACACAACAGAAACTTGGGCCGCGGTCCCAGGGCAAGGATAGGGAGCTCGAGCGTGGCCCTGTGTGTTGGCCTTGGCCGCGGGGGGGCCGCGTGCCTTGGCCGCGGGCGAGCATTTGTCCAAAATGTGAGCACACGGTCCTCGCCGTTGCTTCGTATTCTTAGACCAAAAACTGAGATCCACACCTACCTTCCACTTCTTTCTCCGGTTTTGCCTGAATCGGATGAGTTGGCCCACCCGTTTGCGCACCCGTTCTCTGGAGGTAAAATGGCCGTTAAACGAGTTTCGGAGCTCGGAATTGGATTCCGTTTTCTCCCGCCACCGACTCCCACCAAACCCGACCACGCCCGCCAAAAATCCCATGCGGCCCCCGAAACGCGAAATTTGGCCGCAATCCGTGTGCTATAGCTCACGGATTTTGGCCTTTCGGGCGGAAAAATGGGCGCAGGGCCTCCCGCATTATTTTCGCCATTTCTTCGAGAGGAAATCAGTACTAGCACCGTGAGGAGGCCCCCGGCTCAGTTCTACCACAACCGGAGCAATTCGCGGGCACGTTTCGCCCCCTTTTCGCACCCCCGGACGTTCGGTAAATCAGTCGTAAAACGAGGTTCGGACCTCGGAATCGACTCCCGTCTTCTCCGACGTTCGACAGTCGCACGTATCTAATGCATCACCCCAAAATCACGCCCCGCCCCGGAAACGCAAAAGTTGGCCAAGATCCGTGGGGTGGCTGCGTGCCTAGGCCTTGGCCGCGGGGTGGCTGGGTGCCATGGACTTGGCCTTGGCCGCGGGGTGGCTGCGTGCCTTGCTCGAAATGCAGCACATGCTCGTGACCAAGGCACGTCGTACACTCTCGCGCACACACATCACACACTTGGGCCGCGCTCCCGGGGCAAGGATAGGGACCTCGAGCGTGGCCCTGTGCCTTGGCCTTGGCCGCGGGGTGGCCGCGTGCCTTGGCCTTGGCCTTGGCCGCAGGCGAGCATTTTGACAAAATGTGAGCACACAGTCCTCGCCCTTACTTCGTATTCTTGGACCAAAAACTGAGATCCACACCTACCTTCCACTTCTTTCTCCGGTTTTGCCTGAATCGGATGAGTTGGCCCACCCGTTTGCGCACCCGTTCTCTGGCGGTAAAATGGCCGTAAAACGAGTTTCGGAGCTCGGAATTGGATTCCGTTTTCTCCCGCCACCGACTCCCACCAAACCCGACCACGCCAGCCAAAAATCCCATGCCCCCCATGAAACGCGAAATTTGGCCGCAATCCGTGTGCTATAGCTCACGGATTTTGGCCTTTTCGGGTGGAAAAATGGGCGCAGGGCCTCCCGCATTATTTTCACCATTTCTTCGAGAGGAAAACAGTACTAGCACCGTGAGGAGGCCCCCAGCCAAGTTCTACCACAACCGGACCCATTCGCGGGCACGTTTTGACCCCTTTTCTCACCCCCGCACGTTCGTTAAATCAGACGTAAAACGAGGTTCGGACCTCAGAATTGACTCCCGTCTTCTCGGACGTTCGACTGTCGCACGTATCTAATGCATCACCCCAAAATCCTGCCCCGCCCCGGAAACGCGAAAGTTCGCCAAGATCCGTGAGCTACAGCACACGGCCTTGGCCGCGGGGTGGCTGCGTGCCTAGGCCTTGGCCGCGGGGTGGCTGCGTGCCTAGGCCTTGGCCGCGGGGTGGCTGGGTGCCATAGCCTTGGCCTTGGCCACGGGGTGGCTGCGTGCCTAGGCCTTGGCCGCAGGGTAGCTGGGTGCCATGGCCTTGGCCTTGGCCGCGGGGTGGCTGCGTGCCTAGGCCTTGTCCGCGGGGTGGCTGGGTGCCATGGCCTTGACTTTGGCCGCGGGCTGGCTGCGTGCCTTGGCTTTGGCTGCAGGCTGGCTGCGTGCCATGCTCGAAATACAGCACATGCTCGCGACCAAGGCACGTCGCACACTCTCGCACACACACAACACACACTTGGACCGCGCTCCCGGGGCAAGGATAGGGAGCTCGAGCGTGGCCCTGTGACCTAGCCTTGGCTGCGGGGTGGCCGCGTGCCTTGGCCGCGGGATGGCTGGGCGCCATGGCCTTGGCATGGCCGCGGGGTGGCTGGGTGCCATGGCCTTGGCCTTGGCCGCGGGGTGGCTGCGTGCCTAGGCCTTGGCCGCGGTGTGGCTGGGTGCCACGGCCTTGCCCTTGGCCGCGGGGTGGCTGCGTGCCTTGGACTTGGCCGCGGCCTGGCTGCGTGCCTCGCTCGAAATGCAGCACATGCTCGCGACCAAGGCACGTCGCACACTCTCGCGCACACACAAGACACACTTGGGCCGCGCTCCCGGGGCAAGGATAGGGAGCTCGAGCGTGGCCCTGTGACTTGGCCTTGGCCGCGGGGTGGCCGCGTGCCTTGGCCTTGGCCTTGGCCGTGGGCGAGCATTTTGCCAAAATGTGATCACACGGTCCTCGCCTTTGCTTCGTATTCTTGGACCAAAAACTGAGATCCACACCTACCTTCCACTTCTTTCTCCGGTTTTGCCTGAATCGGACGAGTTGGCCCACCCGTTTGGGCACCCGTTCTATGGCGGTAAATTGGCCGTAAAACGAGTTTCGGAACTCGGAATTGGATTCAGTTCTCCCCCGCCACCAATTCCCACCAAACCCGAAGCACGCCAGCCATAAATCCCAAGCCGCTCCCGAAACGCGAAATTTGGCCGCAATCCGTGTGCTATATCTCACGGATTTTGGCCTTTTCGGGCGGAAAAATGGGCGCAGGGCCTCCTGCATTATTTTCGCCATTTCTTCGAGAGGAAAACAGTACTAGCACTGTGAGGAGGCCCCCGGCCCAGTTCTACCACAACCGGACCAATTCGCGGGCACGTTTCGTCCCCTTTTTGCACCCCCGCACGTTCGGTAAATCAGATGTAAAACGAGGTTCGGAACTCGGAATTAACTCCCGTCTTCTCCGACATTCAACTGTCGCACGTATCTAACACATCACCCCAAAATCCCGCCCCGCCCCAGAAACGCAAAAGTCGACCAAGATCCGTTAGCTACGGCACACGGCCTTGGCCACGGGGTGGCTGCATGCCTAGGCCTTGGCCGCGGGGTGGCTGGGTGCCATGGCCTTGGCCTTGGCCACGGGGTGGCTGCATGCCTAGGCCTTGGCCGCGGGATGACTGGGTGCCAGGCCCTTGGCCTTGGCCGCGGGGTGGCTGCGTGCCTAGGCCTTGGCCGCGGGCTGGCTGGGTGCCACGGCCTTGCCCTTGGCTGCCGGGTGGCTGCGTGCCTTGGCCTTGGCCGCGGGCTGGCTGCATGCCTTGCTCGAAATGCAGCACATGCTCGCGACCGGGGCACGTCGCACACTCTCGCGCACACACAAGACACACTTGGGCCGCGCTCCCGGGGCAAGGATAGGGAGCTAGAGCGTGGCCCTGTGCCTTGGCCTTGGCCACGGGGTGGCCGCGTGCCTTGGCCTTGGCATTAGCTGAGGGCGAGCATTTTGCCAAAATGTGATCAGATGGTCCTCGCCGTTGCTTCGTTTTGTTGGACCAAAAACTGAGATCCACACCTACCTTCCATTTCTTTCTCCGGTTTTGCCTGAATCGGACGAGTTGGCCCACCCGTTTGGGCACCCGTTCTCTGACAGTAAAATGGCCGTAAAACGAGTTTCGGAGCTCGGAATTGGATTCCGTTTTCTCCCGCCACCGACTCCCACATATTTTAGTCATTTCTTCGAGCGGAAAACAGTACTAGCACCGTGAGGAGGCCCCCGGCCCAGTTCTACCACAACCGGACCAATTCGCGGGCACGTTTCGTCCCCTTTTCGCACCTCCGCACGTTCGGTAAATCGGCCGTAAAATGAGGTTCGGACCTCGGAATCGACTCCCGTCTTCTCCGACGTTCGACTGCCGCACGTATCTAATGCATCACCCCAAAATCCCGCACCGCCCCAGAAATGCGAAAGTTGGCCAGGATCCGTCAGCTACAGCACACGGCCTTGGCCGCGGGGTGGCTGCGTGCCTAGGCCGTGGCCGCGGGGTGGCTGGGTGCCATGGCCTTGGCTTTGGCCGCGGGCTGGCTGCGTGCCTTGCTCGAAATGCAGCACATGCTCGCGACCAAGGCACGTTGCACACTCTCGCACACACACAACACACACTTGGACCGCGCTCCCGGGGCAAGGATAGGGAGCTCGAGCGTGGACCTGTGCCTTGGCCTTGGCTGCGGGGTGGCCACGTGCCTTGGCCTTGGCCTTGGCCGCGGGCGAACGTTTGGCCAAAATGTGAGCACACGGTCCTCGCCGTTGCTTCGTATTCTTGGACCAAAACTGATATCCACACCTACCTTCCACTTCTTTTCTCCGGTTTTGCCTGAATCCGACAAGTTGGCCCACCCGTTTGGCGGTAAAATGGCCGTAAAATGAGTTTCGGAGCTCGGAATTGGATTCGGTTTTCTCCGATGTTCGACTGTCGCATGTATCTAATGCATCACCCAAAAATCCCGCACCACCCCGGAAACGCGAAAGTTGGCCAAGATCCGTGAGCTACAGCACACGGCCATGGCCGCGGGGTGGCTGCGTGCCTAGGCCTTGGCAGCGGCGTGGCTTGGTGCCATGGCCTTGGCCTTGGCCACGGGGTGGCTGCGTGCCTTGGCCTTGGCCACGGGGTGGCTGCGTGCCTTGGCCTTGGCCACGGGGTGGCTGCGTGCCTTGGCCTTGGCCACGGGGTGGCTGGGTGCCATGGCCTTGGTTGCGAGCATGTGCTGCATTTCGAGCAAGGCACGGAGCCAGCCAGCGGCCAAGGCCAAGGCCGAGGCACGCAGCCACCCCATGGCCAAGGCCAAGGCACGCGTCCACCCCGCGGCCAAGGCCATGGCACCGAACCAGCCCGCGGCCAAGGCCTAGGCATGCAGCCAGCCCGCGGCCAAGGCCTAGGCACGCAGCCAGCCCGCGGCCAAGGCCTTGGCACAGGGCCACGTTTCAGCTCCCTATCCTTTCATCGGGAGCGCGGCCGGAGTGTGTGTTGTGTGTGCGTGAGAGTGTGCGACCTGCCTTGGTCGCGAGCATATGCTGCATTTCGAGAAAGGAACGTAGCCAGCCCGCGGCCAAGGCCAAGGCCGAGGCACGCAGCCACCCCGTGGCCAAGGCCTAGGCACGCGTCCACCCCGCGGCCAAGGCCATGGCACCCAGCCAGCCCGCGGCAAGGCCTAGGCACGCACCAACCCCGCGGCCAAGGCCTTGGCACACAGCCAGCCGGTGGCCAAGGCGAAGGCCATGGCACCCAGCCGCCCCGCGGCCAAGGCCTAGGCACGCAGCCACCCCGCGGCCAAGGCCTAGGCACGCAGCCACCCCGCGGCCAAGGCCAAGGCCGTGTGCTGTCGCTCACGGATCTTGGCCAACTTTCGCGTTTCCGGGGCGGTGCAGGATTTTGGGGTGATGCATTAGCTACGTGCGACAGTCGAACGTCGGAAAAGAGGGGAGTCGATTTCGAGGTCCGAACCTCGTTTTACGGCCGATTTACCGAGGATGCGGGGGTGCGAAAAGGGGACGAAACGTGCCCTCGAATTGGTCCGATTGTGGTAGAACTGGGCCGGGGGCCTCCTCACGGCGCAAGTACTGCTTTCCGCTCGAAGAAATGGAAAAAATAATGCGGGAGGCCCTTCGCCCATTTTTCCGCCAGAGAAGGCCAAAATCCGTGAGCTATGGCACACGGATTGAGGCCAAATTTCGCGTTTCGGGGGCGGCATAGGATTTTGGCCTGGTGTCGTCGGGTTTGGTGGGAGTCGGTGGCGGGAGAAAACGGAATCCAATTCGGAGCTCCGAAACTCGTTTTACGGCCATTTTACCGGCAGCGAACGGGTGCCCAAACGGGTGGGCCCACTCATCCAATTCAGGCAAAACCGGAGAAAGAAGTTGAAGGTAGGTGTGGATCTCACTTTTTGGTCCAAGAATATGAAGAAACGGCGAGGGCTGTGTGCTCACATTTTGGCCAAATGCTCGCCCGCGGCCAAGGCCAAGCCATGCAGCCACCCCGCGGCCAATGCTAAGGCACAGGGCCACGCTCGAGCTCCCTATCCTTGCCTCGGGAGCGGGGCCGGAGTGTGTGTTGTGTGTGCGTGAGAGTGTGTGACCTGCCTTGGTCGCGAGCATGTGCTGCATTTCGAGCAAGGTACGGAGCCAGCCCGCGGCCAAGGCCAAGGCCGAGGCACGTAGCCACCCCGTGGCCAAGGCCAAGGCACGCGTCCACCCCGCGGCCAAGGCCATGGCACCCAGCTAGCCCGCGGCCATGCCCATGGCACCCAGCCAGCCCGCGGCCAAGGCCATGGCACCCAGCCAGCCAGCGGCCAAGGCCTTGGCACACAGCCACCCGGTGGCCAAGGCCAAGGCCATGGCACGCAGCAACCCCGAGGCCAAGGCCAAGGCCAAGGCCATGGCCCGCAGCCACCCCGCGGCCAAGGCCAAGGCCGTGTGCTGTCGCTCACGGATCTTGGCCAACTTTCGCGTTTCCGGGGCGGTGCGGGATTTTGGGGTGATGCATTAGCTACGTGCGACAGTCGAACGTCGGAAAAGAGGGGAGTCGATTTCGAGGTGCGAACCTCGTTTTACGGCCGATTTACCGAGGGTGCGGGGGTGCGAAAAGGGGACGAAACGTGCCCTCGAATTGGTCCGATTGTGGTAGAACTGGGCCGGGGGCCTCCTCACGGCGCAAGTACTGCTTTCCGCTCGAAGAAATGGCAAAAATAATGCGGGAGGCCCTGCGCCCATTTTTCCGCCAGAAAAGGCCAAAATCCGTGCGCTATGGATTGTGGCCAAATTTCGCGTTTCGGGGGCGGCGTGGGATTTTGGTCTGGCGTGGTCGGGTTTGGTGGGAGTCGGTGGCGGGAGAAAACGGAATCCAATTCCGAGCTCCGAAACTCGTTTTACGGCCATCTTACCGGCAGCGAACGGGTGCCCAAACGGGTGGGCCAACTCGTCCGATTCAGGCAAAACCGGAGAAAGAAGTGGAAGGTAGGTGTGGATCTCAGTTTTTGGTCCAAGAATACGAAGAAACGGCGAGGACCGTGTTCTCACATTTTGGCCAAATGCTCGCCCGCGGCCAAGGCCAAGCCACGAAGCCACCCCGCGGCCAACGCCAAGCTCACTATCCTTGCCTCGGGAGCGCGGCCCGAGTGTGCGTTGTGTGTGCGACCTGCCTTGGCCGCGAGCATGTGCTGCATTTCGAGCAAGGCACGGAGCCAGCCCGTGGCCAAGGCCAAGGCCGAGGCACGCAGCCACCCCGTGGCCAAGGCCAAGGCACGCGTCCACCCCGCGGCCAAGGCCAAGGCCATGGCACGCAGCCACCCCGCGGCCAAGGCCAAGGCCGTGTGCTGTAGCTCGCGGATCTTGGCCAACTTTCGCGTTTCCGGGGCGGTGCGGGATTTTGGGGTGATGCATTAGATACGTGCGACGGTCAAGCGTTGGAAAAGAGGGGAGTCGATTTCGAGGTCCGAACCTCATTTTACGGCCGATTTACCGAGGGTGCGGGGGTGCGAAAAGGGGACGAAACGTGCCCTCGAATTGGTCCGATTGTGGTAGAACTTGGACGAGGGCCTCCTCACGGCGCAAAAATTATGAGGGAGGCCATGCGCCCATATTTCCGCCAGAAAAGGCCAAAATCCGTGAGCTATAGCACACGGATTGTGGCCAAATTTCGCGTTTCGGGGGCGGCGTGGGATTTTGGGCTGGCGTGGTCGGGTTTGGTGGGAGTCGGTGGCGGGAGATAACGGAATCCAATTCCGAGCTCCGAAACTCGTTTTACGGCCATCTTACCGGCAGCAAACGGGTGCCCAAACAGGTGAGCCAACTCGTCCTATTCAGGCAAAACTGGAGAAAGAAGTGGAAGGTAGGTGTGGATCTCAGTTTTTGGTCCAAGAATACGAAGAAACGGCGAGGACCGTGTGCTCACATTTTGGCCAAATGCTCACCCGCGGCCAAAGCGAAGCCACGCAGCCACCCCCCGGCCAATGCCAAGGCACAGGGCCACGCTCGAGCTCCCTATCCTTGCCTCGGGAGCGCGGCCGGAATGTGCGTTGTGTGTGCGTGAAAGTGTGCAACCTTCCTTGGTCGCGAGCATGTGCTGCATTTCGAGCAAGGCACAGCCCGCGGCCAAGGCCAAGGCCGAGGCACGCAGCTATCACGTGGCCAAGGCCAAGGCACGCGTCGACCCCGCGGCCAAGGCCATGGCACCCAGCCAGCCCGCGCCCAAGGCCTAGGCACGCAGCCAGCCCGTGGCCAAGCCCTTGGCACGCAGCCGCCCTGAGGGCAAGGCCATGGCCATGGCACGCAGCCACCCCGTGGCCAAGGCCAAGGACATGTGCTGTAGCTCATGGATCTTGACCAACTTTCGCGTTTCCGGGGCGGTGCGTGATTTTGGGCTCATGCATTAGATACGTGCGACAGTCGACCAGCCTTGGTCGCGAGCATATGTTGCATTTCGAGAAAGGCACATAGCCAGCCCGCGGCCAAGGCCAAGGCCGAGGCACGCAGCCACCCCGTGGCCAAGGCCTAGGCACTCGTCCACCCCGCGGCCAAGGCCATGGCACCCAGCCAGCCCGCGGCCAAGGCCTAGGCACGCAGCCACCCCACAGCAAAGGCCTTGGCACGCAGCCACCCCGACGCCAAGGCCAAGGCCATGCCACGCAGCCACCCCGCGGCCAAGGGCAAGGCCATGGCACGCAGCCAACCCGCGGCCAAGGCCAAGGCCGTGTGCTGTAGCTGACGGATCTTGACCAACTTTCGCGTTTCCGGGGCTGTGCGGGATTTTGGGGTGATGCATTAGATACATGAGACAGTCAAGCATTGGAAAAGAGGGGAGTCGATTTCGAGGTCTGAACCTCGTTTTACGGCAGATTTACCGAGGGTGCGGGGGTGCGAAAAGGGGACGAAACGGGCCCGCGAATTGGTCGGATTGTGGTAGAACTAGGCCGGGGGCCTCCTCACGGCGCAAGTACTGTTGTCCGCTCGAAGAAATGGCAAAAATAATGAGGGAGGCCCTGCGCCCAATTTTTCGCCAGAAAAGGCCAAAATCCGTGAGCTATAGCACACGTATTGTGGCCAAATTCGTGTTTCGGGGGCGGCGTGGGATTTTGGGCTGGCGTCGTCGGGTTTGGTGGGAGTTGGTGGTCGGAGAAAACGGAATCCAATTCCGAGCCCCCAAACTCGTTTTACGGCCATCTTACCGGCAGAGAACGGGTGCCAAAACGGGTGGGCCAACTCGTCCGATTCAGGCAAAACCGGAGAAAGAAGTGGAAGGTAGGTGTGGATCCCAGTTTTTGGTCCAAGAATACGATGAAACGGCGAGGACCGTGTGCTCACATTTTGGCCAAATGCTCGCCCGCAGCCAAGGCCAAGCCACGCAGCCACCCCGCGGCCAACGCCAAGACACAGGGCCACGCTCGAGCTCCCTATCCTTGCCTCGGAAGCGCGGCCGGAGTGTGTGTTGTGTGTGCGTGAGAGTGTGCGACCTAACTTGGTCGCGAGCATGTGCTGCATTTCGAGCAAGGCACGGAGCCAGCCCACGGCCAAGGCCAAGGCCGAGGCACGCAGCCACCCCGTGGCCAAGGCAAAAGCACGCGTCCACCCCGCGGCCAAGGCCTAGGCACGCAGCCAGCCCGCGGCCAAGGCCTTGGCACGCAGCCACCCCGAGGCCAAGGCCAAGGCCCGCAGCCAGCCCGCGGCCAAGGCCTTGGCACGCAGCCACCCCGAGGCCAAGGCCAAGGCCATGGCACGCAGCCATCCCGCGGCCAAGGCCAAGGCCGTGGCACGCAGCCACCCCGCGGCCAAGGCCAAGGCCGTGTGCTGTAGCTCACGGATCTTGGCCAACTTTCGCGTTTCCGGGGCCGTGCGGGATTTTGGGGTGATGCATTAGATACGTACGACAGTCGAGCGTTGGAAAAGAGGGGGGTCGATTTCGAGGTCCGAACCTCGTTTTACGGCCGATTTACCGAGGGTGCGGGGTGCGAAAAGGGGACGAAACGTGCCTCAAATTGGTCCGATTGTGGTAGAACTGGGCCGGGGGCCTCCTCACGGCGCAAGTACCGCTTTCCGCTCGAAGAAATGAAAAAAATAACGCGGGAGGCCCTGCGCCCATTTTTCCGCCAGAAAAGGCCAAAATCCATAAGCTATAGCACACGTATAGTGGGCAAATTTCGTGTTTCGGGGGCGGCGTGGGATTTTGGGCAGGCGTTGTCGGGTTTGGTGGGAGTTGGTGGCCGGAGAAAACGGAATCTAATTCCGAGCCCCCAAACTCGTTTTACGGCCATCTTACCGGCAAAGAACGGGTGCTAAAACGGGTGGGCCAACTCGTCCGATTCAGGCAAAACCGGAGAAAGAAGTGGAAGGTAGGTGTGGATCCCAGTTTTTGGTCCAAGAATACGATGAAACGGCGAGGACCGTGTGCTCACATTTTGGCCAAATGCTCGCCCGCAGCCAAGGCCAAGCCACGCAGCCACCCCGCGGCCAACGCCAAGACACAGAGCCACGCTCGAGCTCCCTATCCTTGCCTCGGAAGCGCGGCCGGAGTGTGTGTTGTGTGTGCGTCAGAGTGTGCGACCTGCCTTGGTCGCGAGCATGTGCTGCATTTCGAGCAAGGCACGGAGCCAGCCCGCGGCCAAGGCCAAGGCCGAGGCACGCAGCCACCCCGTGGCCAAGGCAAAAGCACGCGTCCACCCCGCGGCCAAGGCCTAGGCACGCAGCCAGCCCGCGGCCAAGGCCTTGGCACGCAGCCACCCCGAGGCCAAGGCCAAGGCCCGCAGCCAGCCCGCGGCCAAGGCCTTGGAACGCAGCCACCCCGAGGCCAAGGCCAAGGCCATGGCACGCAGCCATCCCGCGGCCAAGGCCAAGGCCGTGGCACGCAGCCACCCCGCGGCCAAGGCCAAGGCCGTGTGCCGTAGCTCACGGATCTTGGCCAACTTTCGCGTTTCCGGGGCCGTGCGGGATTTTGGGGTGATGCATTAGATACGTGCGACAGTCGAGCGTTGGAAAAGAGGGGGGTCGATTTCGAGGTCCGAACCTCGTTTTACGGCCGATTTACCGAGGGTGCGGGGTGCGAAAAGGGGACGAAACGTGCCTCAAATTGGTCCGATTGTGGTAGAACTGGGCCGGGGGCCTCCTCATGGCGCAAGTACCGCTTTCCGCTCGAAGAAATGGAAAAAATAACGCGGGAGGCCCTGCGCCCATTTTTCCGCCAGAAAAGGCCAAAATCCATGAGCTATCGCACACGTATTGTGGGCAAATTTCGTGTTTCGGGGGCGGCGTGAGATTTTGGGCTGGCGTCGTCGGGTTTGGTGGGAGTCGGTGACGGGAAAAAACGGAATCCAATTCCGAGCTCCGAAACTCGTTTTATGGCCATGTTACCGGCAGCGAACGGGTGCCCAAATGGGTGGGCCAACTCGTCCGATTCAGGCAAAACCGGAGAAAGAAGTGGAAGGTAGGTGTGGATCTCAGTTTTTGGTCCAAGAATACGAAGAAACGGCGAGGACCGTGTGCTCACATTTTGGCCAAAAGCTCGCCCGCGGCCAAGGCCAAGCCACGCAGCCACCCCGCGGCCAACGCCAAGGCACACGGCCATGCTCGAGCTCCCTATCCTTGCCTCGGGAGCGCGGCCGGAGTGTGTGTTGTGTGTGCGTGGGAGTGTGTGACCTGCCTTGGTCGCGAGAATGTGCTGCATTTCGAGCAAGGCACGGAGCCAGCCCGCGGCCAAGGCCAAGGCCGAGGCACGCAGCCACCCTGTGGCCAAGGCCAAGGCACGCGTCCACCCCGCGGCCAAGGCCATGGCACCCAGCCAGCCCGCGGCCAAGGCCTACGCACGCAGCCAGCCAGCGGCCAAGGCCTTGGCACGCAGCCACCCCGAGGCCAAGGCCAAGGCCATGGCACGCAGCCACCCCGCGGCCAAGGCCAAGGCCATGGCACGCAGCCACCACACGGCCAAGGCCAAGGCCATGGCACGCAGCCACCCCGCGGCCAAGGCCAAGGCCATGGCACGCAGCCACCCCGCGGCCAAGGCCAAGGCCGTGTGCTGTAGCTCACGGATCTTGGCCAACTTTCGCGTTTCCGGGGCGGAGCGGGATTTTGGGGTGATGCATTAGATACGTGCGGCAGTCGAGCGTTGGAAAGAGGGGAGTCGATTTCGAGGTCCGAACCTCATTTTACGGCCGATTTACCAAGGGTGCGGGGGTGCGAAAAGGGGACGAAATGTGCCCGCGAATTGGTCCGATTGTGGTAGAACTGGGCCGGGGGCCTCCTCACGGCGCAAGTACTGTTTTCCGCTCGAAGAAATGGCGAAAATAATGGGGGAGGCCCTGCGCCCATTTTTCCCCCGGAAAAGGCCTTGGCCTTGGCCACGGGGTGGCTGCGTGAAATGGCCTTGGCCACGGGGTGGCTGCGTGCCTCGGCCTTGGCCTTGGCCGCGGGCTGGCTCCGACCGAAACTATTTTTCTTTAATTCTTTTCTTTTTGATGCTTAAGGGGGAGAATAATTTCAAATTTCAGTTACATTTCAAAAGGAAAAACAAAAATTTTTTTTAAGGGAGCTTATTTTCAGGGGGAGTTAAAACAAAATTTTTTTTCCTTCACATATAAAATTTGTCATCATCAAAAAGGGGGAGATTGTTAATCTTATAATATTGATTTTGATGATAACAAAACTTATATGTGCTTGATTAAAATGTTTGAGTTATTAAAATGAATTTCTTAAAGCCATAAACATGTTTAAAAAATCTTAATGACCGTTAACTTGAGTTGGAAAATCATTTTTCTACAAAAAGTTAACAAAATATAGATTCTGGAAATTACCCTTGAACCGTTTATTATTAACGGCGAACCGATAATTTACAGAAAGGAGAAAGTTTTCTACTCTTGAACCGTTTAGCAAAAACGGAGAGCTGAGATTTGTTTTGCAGGTTACTGGAAATAAACGGTGATCCGATAATTGTAAACGGTAAACCGTTTATTTGAAACCAAAGGGCAACGGCTAGTTGAAAAGTCATAACGGCTAACCGATAGAGATAACTGGCGAACCGATTATTCTCAGAAAGTCAATAACGGCTAGTTTTCAGCTCCAACTATAAAAATGCTCAATCAAATTCAAACAAAAGAGATCCAACATTTTGATATTTGAGCTTCCTACTGAGAAACAAACTTCTTTGAGCTTCAATTTTGTTTCATGTCATTGCCTCACACATTAAAATTTCAATTGTAATCATTTGGAGTGTGTGAGAGATTATTTGTTATTAAATCTCTATCATTGAGTGATTGTAAGTGTTGGGAAACACTTGGGTTGAGAGATTGGGTTTAATCTCTTATTGTAAAGGTCCATTGACACCTTGGAAGTCAATTGTAAGTGTTGGGATACACTTGGGTTAAGAGATTGAGAATAATCTCTTGATTGTAAAGGTCCATTGACACCTTGAAGTCAAGTGTAAGTGGTATTGAAGCCTTGGAGGCTTGCTTAGTGGAATCCTCAAGCCCGGTGAGCTTGGAGGTGTGGACGTAGGCACGGTTGGCGAACCACGTAAAAATCACGTGTTTGATTTCTCTTCCCCTATCTCTTTAAATTCAAGCATTGTTAATTATATTGTTTTTAATTAAGACATTAGTTTTAATATTGTGTAATTTTACTAGCTTAGTTTTTAAAACCCAATTCACCCCCCCTCTTGGGTAGCCTATATAGAATTTCAATTGGTATCAGAGCTTGGTTCTCTTGTTAGTCTTAATCGTCTAGAGTAAAAGATCCATGGCAACCCAAAATGATTCTAGTTTTAGGGAAGGACAATCCACTATTAGACCACCATTCTTTGATGGTAATGATTATCCTTATTGGAAAACTAGGATGAGAATTTACTTGCAAGCTTTAGATTATGAAATATGGGAAGTTGTATGTGATGGTCCATTCATGATGATAACTAAAAATGAAGAAGGAGAAGATATTCCTAAACCTTCACGTGAATGGAATGATTTTGAAAAGAGAAAAGCTTCACTAAATTCTAAAGCTATGAATGCCTTATTTTGTGCCCTAGATAAGAAAGAATTTCATAGAGTCTTAAGTTGTTCTAATGCTTATGAAATTTGGAAGAAACTTGAAGTTGTTTATGAAGGTACAAACCAAGTCAAAGAATCTAAAATAAGTAGATACACTAGGCAATATGAATTGTTTCAAATGGAACAAAATGAAAGTGTCTACTCTATGTATACTAGATTTACAGACATTGTAAACACTCTAGGGGCACTTGGTAAGACCTTTTCAAATAGCGAGAAGGTAAAGAAAATCATTAGATCATTACCAAAAGAATGGAGACCTAAGAGAACTGCTATTGAGGAAGCCAAAGATTTAAACATTTTGTCTATTGATGATCTAATTGGTTCACTTATTTCTTATGAAGAAGATTTGACAGCTGAAAGAGGAGATGAAGATAAGAAGAAGAAAAAAACAGTGCCTTGAAAGCATCAAAATTTGAAAGCGATGAGGAAAGGATCTTGAAGATGAAGAGATGGATATGATAGCTAGAAAGTTCACGAAATTTTTCAAAAAATCCGGTGAACAAAGAAAATTCAAAAACTTCAAGAATCAAAAGGAGAAGAAGGAAGCAATCATATGTTATAAATGCAAGAAGCCTGGCCATATAAAACCGGAATGTCCCCTTCTCAACAAATTCAAGAAGAAAGCTATGTTGGCAACATGGGATGATAGCGATGAAGAATCAAGTGAAGATGAACAATCACAAGAAATATCAAACTTGGCACTCATGGCAATAGGAGAAGATGAGCTTGATGAGATAAATGATCTTCCATCTTATAATGAATTATATGATGCTTTTAATGAGTTGCATAGTGATATGATGAAAATTGGAAAGAAAAATGCATGTCTTAAGAAGAACATATTAGAACTTTCAAATGAAAAGGATGCTATGCAAAAATGTAATGATGTGTTAAATGATAAGATTAAAGAGCTAGAATTAGATAATGAAAGATTGCATGATAGGATTGCATCTTTAAAAGATAAACAAATTACTTCATATGAGCATGAAAAATTACATGTTGATGACTTAATCAAAGAAAATGAAGAACTTAAAAAGAAGAGCAATGAGTTAAATGAAATTGTGTCAAGATTCACAAATGGGCAAAAGAACTTAGAAAAATTACTTGGTGCTCAAAAATGTGTGTTTGATAAAGGAGGGATTGGTTACAAACCTAATTTGAAACAAAAATACTACAAAAGCTACTTTGTTAAGGCTACTACCACTAATAATCATAAAATTGTTTGTCATTATTGCAATAGAGATGGTCACATGAAAAATAGATGTCCTATTAAGAGAAATGCTTATTATGGAGTTAAATTTGTTTGGGTTCCAAAAGGAACCATTACTAACACTCAAGGACCCAAAGAGTTTTGGGTACCTTAAATTTGAGATCTTCTCTGCATAAATCAAAGAAGAAGGAAAGAGCAATAAATGGTATTTGGACAACGGATATCCAAGACATATGACCGGTGACTATTCATGACTCTCAAGTTTTACCAAGATCAAAAATGGTGGGGATGTATCTTTTGGAGATAATTCAAAAGGAAAAATCATTGATATTGGTAATGTCGGTAAAGTTTCCTCAGCTCTCATTGAAAATATATGCTTTGTTGGAAAGAGGTGTGTTAACGTTTATAACTATTGATATAGATTGTGCATCTACTCATGATGATTTATACACTATCTTCCTTGTGTTTCTATAATATGATAATCGAATGTTTGTTTGTCTTTGGATGTGTTTTTAATTTTTGTAATCATGCATTGTATTGGCCTTTCAAGACATTTTTTATCAATAAAATGATTTAGAAATGTATTGAAAGTTGGCCGTAGATAAAAACATATGTGCGAAATCAAAGTCAAGCAAACGGATTACCGTTTATGGTTAAAACGGCCTACCGTTTAATTCCAGAAACACTAGAAATTTTTTTTGGATATTAGCGGCTAACCGTTTATTACTAACGGTTAACCGATTATGTTTTCTAGCTCTCTGGACGCTATCGGTGAACCGACTTATGTAAACGGCTCGCCGTTTTAGTGCGATATAAAACTGGGTCTGTTCTTCTTCTTCGTTTCCACTTACCCCCTCACCGTTTTCTCTGAAACCCGCGAACCGTAAGCTCTCTCTCTCTAAAATTTCTGGTTTCTCTTGCCATTTCTTACCAAAACATGATCATAGAAACATTCTTCATCATCTTTAGACAAGTTTTAACCATTCAAAACATCAAATTGCTGCCCAAATCCCGAAATCCCAAATTGAAACCCTAAGCGCAACCGAACAAATTTCTCGATTTTTTGACTCATTTGTTGACGATTTCCTACCAAATTGAGCCTTCAGAAACCTTTCTCTACTCTTTTTCATTCATTTTATTGGTCCAGTTTTCATCATTTTCATCTTTTTGACAAAATCCCACATTCTCAAAGCTCCATTAATGGCCGAATCCTCTAGAACCGGCAGGAAGAGGAAAGCTGTCCCAAGGAGCAACCCCATAATTCCTAGAGAGACAACCAAGTTCCAGAGACTCCATTTTCCAACCGCTCCGCTTGCTAAACGTTTCGAAACCCGTTTCATGGGTCGAAAGGTAATCGACTCTTACTTTGTGGATTTAGATAACTTTGAGGAGTTGGTTGTTTGTGGAAAAAGTGTTAAGCAGATGTTGTTGCCATGGGAGTCGGCATTAGACTTAGAGGAGAGGATTTATCCTAACCTAGTTCGTGTTTTTTATTCGAACATGGAATTGTCGGCAGAAAGAGTAGATAGAATAGTTACCAGTGTTGGGGGTGTTCCTATTGATTTTGATATTTTTGATTTAAACACCATTTTAGGACTCCCACTTGCTGGACATAATATCTACACTTCCAGGAAGGAATTATCCTTTGCCGATTTTAACCATACCAAAGGGGTTAGAAACATTTTTCGGCGACGAGATCTCACTGATGAGATCTGCGCCCTTCCTTTTAGAGCCCAACTTTTGCCGCTGCAGGTTAGGATTCTTCACACCATTTTGCAGCATATTGTCACCCCTAGGAAGGGACACTCGGATGAGGTCACTAGGCTGGATGTCGGGATTCTTGATAGTCTTCTTAGTGGACGCCGTATTAACCTTGGGTATATTATTTTGCGCCATATGTTGAATACCCCTGCTGTTACACATAGGCTACTTCCGTACGGTAACATTATCTCTAAGCTTTTGCGACACTTTTGCATACCTCTTAGAGACTCCGTGTATGTTGAGACCAAGAAGATTGGGAAAGAGGCCATCTCGGCGATTGGGTTTTCACGAAGGCGTCAGGACTGGATTAAAACGCCAAATGCGAAAAACCAAGACACCCTCGTAGCTCCAGAAGATGCCCGGTTCCTCAACGACATCTTTACTTCTGATCAGCTGCCTGACTTTCGACTCGGTGCTCGCCCTCCGCCCCCTCGTCGCGGATCTACCTCACAGCCTCCAGCCAGAGATCGATTCTACGACGCATGAGACGGAAACTGATCGGCCATCTACTTCAACTGCTCCATCTGCTCCTGATCATCTTCTTCAGCTTGTTAGCGATTTTCGCACACTTTCTGAGCGGCAGCAACAGCTTCAGGATCAGTTTGCATCCTTCCAGGCCTTCAAGAAGAAAGCAGATCTCGGATGGACAGCAACGCATCTTTTCTACTCTCGCCATTCCTCCTTCTTCCTCTACTCCTCCTCCTCCTCCTCCTCCTCCTCCACAGTAGTTTCTTAGTGTTTTGAACTTAATTGATTTCGCACAAACATTTCATGTGTTATGCACTATTTATGTATGTTGGATGTTTTTATTATCTATGATCGTTTTCTCATTTTGATATTATTCTTATTGATTTAATGCAATTGGTTGTATCTTGATTTCTTATTGTTTTTGTTGGATGTAAATTTTTGGGGATGTTTAAAATACAGGGGAGATGCTGCCGAAATTTTTTCTTGTCAAAACGAAACTATTTTTCTTTAATTCTTTTCTTTTTGATGCTGAAGGGGGAGAATAATTTCAAATTTCAGTTACATTTCAAAAGGAAAAACAAAAATTTTTTTTAAGGGAGCTTATTTTCAGGGGGAGTTAAAACAAAATTTTTTTTCCTTCACATATAAAATTTGTCATCATCAAAAAGGGGGAGATTGTTAATCTTATAATATTGATTTTGATGATAACAAAACTTATATGTGCTTGATTAAAATGTTTGAGTTATTAAAATGAATTTCTTAAAGCCATAAACATGTTTAAAAAATCTTAATGACCGTTAACTTGAGTTGGAAAATCATTTTTCTACAAAAAGTTAACAAAATATAGATTTTGGAAATTACCCTTGAACCGTTTATTATTAACGGCGAACCGATAATTTACAGAAAGGAGAAAGTTTTCTACTCTTGAACCGTTTAGCAAAAACGAAGAGCTGAGATTTGTTTTGCAGGTTACTGGAAATAAACGGTGATCCGATAATTGTAAACGGTAAACCGTTTATTTGAAACCAAAGGGCAACGGCTAGTTGAAAGGTCATAACGGCTAACCGATAGAGATAACCGGCGAGACGATTATTCTCAGAAAGTCAATAACGGCTAGTTTTCAGCTCCAACTATAAAAAGGCTCAATCAAATTCAAACAAAAGAGATCCAACATTTTGATATTTGAGCTTCCTACTGAGAAACAAACTTCTTTGAGCTTCAATTGTGTTTCATGTCATTGCCTCACACATTAAAATTTCAATTGTAATCATTTGGAGTGTGTGAGAGATTATTTGTTATTAAATCTCTATCATTGAGTGATTGTAAGTGTTGGGAAACACTTGGGTTGAGAGATTGGGTTTAATCTCTTATTGTAAAGGTCCATTGACACCTTGGAAGTCAATTGTAAGTGTTGGGATACACTTGGGTTAGAGATTGGGAATAATCTCTTGATTGTAAAGGTCCATTGACACCTTGAAGTCAAGTGTAAGTGGTATTGAAGCCTTGGAGGCTTGCTTAGTGGAATCCTCAAGCCCGGTGAGCTTGGAGGCGTGGACATAGGCACGGTTGGCCGAACCACGTAAAAATCACGTGTTTGATTTCTCTTCCCCTATCTCTTTAAATTCAAGCATTGTTAATTATATTGTTTTTAATTAAGACATTAGTTTTAATATTGTGTAATTTTACTGGCTTAGTTTTTAAAACCCAATTCACACCCCCTCTTGGGTAGCCTATATAGAATTTCACACACAACACACACTCCCGCCGCGCTACCGAGGCAAGGATAGGGAGCTCGAGCGTAGCCCTGTGCCTTGGCGCTGGCCGCAGGGTGGCTGCATGGCTTGGCCTTGGTCGCTGGCGAGCATTTGGCCAAAATGTGAGCACACGGTCCTCGCCGTTTCTTCGTATTCTTGGACCAAAAACTGAGATCCACACCTACCTTCCACTTCTTTCTCCGGTTTTGCCTGAATTGGATGAGTGGGCCCACCCGTTTGGGCACCCGTTCGCTGCCGGTAAGATGGCCGTAAAATGAGTTTCGGAGCTCGGAATTGGATTCCATTTTCTCCCGCCACCGACTCCCACCAAACTCGAAGAAATTGCGAAAACGGAATCCAATTCCGAGCTCCGAAACTTGTTTTACGGCCATCTTACCGGCAGCGAACGGGTGCCCAAACGGGTGGGCCGACTCGTCCGATTCAGGCAAAACCGGAGAAAGAAGTGGAAGGTAGGTGTGGATCTCAGTTTTTGGTCCAAGAATACGAAGAAACAGCGAGGACCGTGTGCTCACATTTTGGCCAAATCCTCGCCCGCGGCCAAGGGCAAACCACGCAGCCACCCCGCGGCCAACGCCAAGGCACAGGGCCACGCTCGAGCTCCCTATCCTTGCCTCGGGAGCACGGCCGGAGTGTGTGTTGGGTGTGCGTGAGAGTGTGCGACCTGCCTTGGTCGCGAGCATGTGCTGCATTTCGAGCAAGGCACGGAGCCAGCCCGCGGCCAAGGCCGAGGCCGAGGCACACAGCCACCCCGTGGCCAAGGCCAAGGCACGCGTCCACCCCGCGACCAAGGCCATGGCACCCAGCCAGCCTGCGGCCAAGGCCTTGGCACAGAGCCACCCGGTGGCCAAGGCCAAGGCCATGGCACGCAGCCACCCCGAGGCCAAGGCCAAGGCCATGGCTCGCAGCCACCCCGCGGCCAAGGCCAAGGCCGTGTGCTGTCGCTCACGGATCTTGGCCAGCTTTCGCGTTTCCAGGGGGGTGCGGGATTTTGGGGTGATGCGTTAGATACGTGCGACAGTCGAACGTCGGAAAAGAGGGCAGTCGATTTCGAGGTCCGAACCTCGTTTTACGGCCGATTTACCGAGGGTGCGGGGGTGCGAAAAGGGGATGAAACATGCCGTCGAATTGGTCCGATTGTGGTAGAACTGGGCCGGGGGCCTCGTCACGGCGCAAGTACTGGTTTCCGCTCGAAGAAATGGCAAAAATAATGCGGGAGGCCCTGCACCCATTTTTCCGCCAGAAAAGGCCAAAATCCGTGAGCTATAGCACACGGATAGTGGCCAAATTTCGCGTTTCGGGGGCGGCGTGGGATTTTGGGCTGGCGTGGTCGGGTTTGGTGGGAGTCGGTGGCGGCAGAAAATGGAATCCAATTCCGAGCTCCGAGACTCGTTTTACGGCCATCTTACCGGCAGCGAACGGGTGCCCAAATGGGTGGGCCAACTCGTCCGATTCAGGCAAAACCGGAGAAAGAAGTGGAAGGTAGGTGTGGATCTCAGTTTTTGGTCCAAGAATACAAAGAAACGGCGAGGACCGTGTGCTCACATTTTGGCCAAATGCTCGCCCGCGGCCAAGGCCAAGCCACGCAGCCACCCCGCGGCCAACGCCAAGGCACAGGGCCACGCTCGAGCACCCTATCCTTGCCTAGGGAGCGTGGCCGGAGTGTGTGTTGTGTGTGCGTGAGAGTGTGCGACCTGCCTTGGTCGTGAGCATGTGCTGCATTTCGAGCAAGGCACGGAGCCAGCCCGCGGCCAAGGCCAAGGCTGAGGCACGCAGCCACCCCGCGGCCAAGGCCAAGGCACGCGTCCACCCCGCGGCCAAGGCCATGGCACCCAGCCAGCCCGCGGCCAAGGCCATGGCACCCAGCCAGCCCGCGGCCAAGGCCTAGGCACGCAGCCAGCCCGCGGCCAAGGCCTTGGCACGCAGCCACCCCGAGGCCAAGGCCAAGGCCAAGGCCATGGCACGCAGCCACCCCGCGGCCAAGGCCAAGGCCGTGTGCTGTAGCTCACGGATCTTGGCCAACTTTCGCGTTTCCGGGGCGGTGCGGGATTTTGGGGTGATGCATTAGATACGTGCGACAGTCGAGCGTTGGAAAAGAGGGGAGTCGATTTCGAGGTCCGAACCTCGTTTTACGGCCAATTTACCGAGTGTTCGGGGGTGCGAAAAGGGGACGAAACGTGACAGCGAATTGGTCCGATTGTGGTAGAACTCTGCCGGGGTCCTCCTCATGGCGCAAGTACTGTTTTCCACTCGAAGAAATGGAGAAAATAATGCGGGAGGCCCTCCGCCCATTTTTCCCCCGCAAAAGCCCAAAATCCGCTACCAAAATTTCCGTGGAGCTATTTTGGGCTGGCGTGGTGTGAGTCGGTGGCAAATTTCCCGTTTTGGAGGCGGCATGGGATTTTGGGCTGGCGTGGTCGGGTTTGGCGGGAGTCGGTGGTGGGAGAAAACGGAATCCAAGGCAGGTCGCACACTCTCACGCACACACAACACACACTCCAGCCGCACTCCCGAGGCAAGGATAGGGAGCTCGAGCGTGGCCCTGTGCCTTGGCGTTGGCCGTGGGGTGGCTGCAGGCCTTGGCCTTGGCCGTGGGTGAGCATTTGGCTAAAATGTGAGCACACGGTCCTCGCCGTTTCTTCGTATTCTTGGACCAAAAACTTAGATCCAAACCTACCTTCCACTTCTTTCTCCGGTTTTTCCTGAATCGGTCGAGTGGGCCCACCCGTTTGGGCACCCGTTTGCTGCCGGTAAGATGGCCGTAAAACGAGTTTCGGAGCTCGGAATTGGATTCCGTTTTCTCCCGCCACTGACTCCCACCAAACCCGACCACGCCAGCCCAAAATCCCACGCCGCCCCCGAAACGCGAAATTTGGCCACAATCCGTGTGCTATAGCTCACGGATTTTGGCCTTTTCCGGGGGAAAAATGGGCGTAGGGCCTCCCGCATTATTTTCGCCATTTCTTCGAGTGGAAAACAGTACTGGCGCCGTGAGGAGGCCCCCGGCCCAGTTCTACCACAATCAGACCAATTCGCGGGCACGTTTCGTCCCCTTTTCGTACCCCCGCACCCTCAGTAAATCGGCCGTAAAATGAGGTTCGGACCTCGAAATCGACTCCCCTCTTTTCCAACGCTCGACTGTCGCACGTATCTAATGCAGCACCCCAAAATCCCGCACCGCCCCGGAAACGCGAAAGTTGGCCAAGATCCGTGAGCTACAGCACATGGCCTTGGCCTTGGCCGCGGGGTGGCTGCGTGCCATGGCCTTGGACTTGGCCGCGGGGTGGCTGTTTGCCATGGCCTTGGCCTTGGCCTCGGGGTGGCTGCGTGCCAAGGCCATGGCCTTGGCCGCGGGCTGGCTACGTGCCTTTCTCGAAATGCAGCATATGCTCGCGACCAAGGCAGGTCGTACACTCTCACGCACACACAACACACACTCCAGCCGCGCTCCCGAGCCAAGGATAGGGAGCTCGAGCGTGGCCCTATGCCTTGGTGTTGGCCGCGGGGTGGCTGCATGGCTTGGCCTTGGCCGCGGGCGAGCATTTGGCCAAAATGTCAGCACACGGTCCTCGCCGTTTCTTCGTATTCTTGGACCAAAAACTGAGATCCACACCTACCTTCCACTTCTTTCTCCGGTTTTGCCTGAATCGGACGAGTTGGCCCACCCGTTTGGGCACCCGTTCGCTGCCGGTAAGATGGCCGTAAAATGAGTTTCGGAGCTCGGAATTGGATTCCGTTTTCTCCCGCCACCGACTCCCACCAAACCCGACCACGCCAGCCCAAAATCCCACGCCGCCTCCAAAACGTGAAATTTGGCCACAATCCGTGTGCTATAGCTCACGGATTTTGCCCTTTTCTGGCGGAAAAATGGGCGCAGGGCCTCCCGCATTATTTTTGCCATTTCTTCGAGCGGAAAGCAGTACTTGCGCCGTGAGGAGGTCGCCGGCCCAGTTCTACCACAATCGGACCAATTCGAGGGCACGTTTCGTCCCCTTTTCGCACCCCCGCACCATCGGTAATTCGGCCGTAAAACGAGGTTCGGACCTCGAAATCGACTCCCCTCTTTTCCGACGTTCGACTGTCGCACGTATCTAATGCATCACTCCAAAATCCCGCACCGCCCCGGAAACGCGAAAGTTGGCCAAGATCCGTGAGCGACAGCACACGGCCTTGGCCTTGGCCGCGGGGTGGCTGCGGGCCATGGCCTTGGCCTTGGCCTCGGGGTGGCTGTGTGCCATGGCCTTGGCCACCGGGTGGCTGTGTGCCAAGGCCTTGGCCGCGGACAGGCTGGGTGCCATGGCCTTGGCCGAGGGCTGGCTGGGTGCCATGACCTTGGCCGCGGGGTGGACGCGTGCCTTGGCCTTGGCCACGGGATGGCTGCGTGCCTCGGCCTTGGCCTTGGCCGCGGGCTGGCTCCGTGCCTTGCTCGACAAGCAGCACATGCTCGCGACCAAGGCAGGTCGCACACTCTCACGCACACACAACACACACTCCGGCCGCGCTCCCAAGGCAAGGATAGGGAGCTCGAGCGTGGCCCTGTGCCTTGGCGTTGGCCGCGGGGTGGCTGCGTGGCTTGGCCTTGGCCGCGGGCGAGCATTTGGCCAAAATGTGAGCACACGGTCCTCGCCGTTTCTTCGTATTCTTGGACCAAAAACTGAGATCCACACCTACCTTCCACTTCTTTCTCCGGTTTTGCCTGAATCAGACGAGTTGGCCCACCCGTTTGGCACCCGTTCGCTGCCGGTAAGATGGCCGTAAAACGAGTTTCGGAGCTCGGAATTGGATTCCGTTTTCTCCCGCCAGCGACTCCCACCAAACCTGACGATGCCGGCCCAAAATCCCATGCCGCCCCCGAAACACGAAATTTGGCCACAATCCGTGTGCTATAGCTCACGGATTTTGGCTTTTTCTGGCGGAAAAATGGGCGCAGGGCCTCCCGCATTATTTTTGCCATTTCTTCGAGCGGAAAGCAGTACTTGCGCCGTGAGGAGGCCCCCGGCCAAGTTCTACCACAATCGGACCAATTCGAGGGCACGTTTCGTCGACTTTTCGCACCCCCGCACTCTCGGTAAATCGGCCGTAAAACGAGGTTCGGACCTCGAAATCGACTCCCCTCTTTTCCGACGTTCGACTGTGGCACGTATCTAATGCATCACCCCAAAATCCCGCACCGCCCCGGAAACGCGAAAGTTGGCCATGATCCGTGAGCTACAGCACACGGCCTTGGCCATGGCCGCGGGGTGGCTGCGTGCCATGGCCTTGGCCTTTGCCTCGGGGTGGTTGCGTGCCTCGTCCTTGGCTTTGGCCGCGGGCTGGCTCCGTGCCTTTCTCGAAATGCAGCATATGCTCGCGACCAAGGCAGGTCGCACACTCTCACGCACACACAACACACACTCCGGCCGCGCTCCCGAAGCAAGGATAGGGAGCTCGAGCGTGGCCCTGAGCCTTGGCGTTGGCCGCGGGGTGGCTGCGTGGCTTGGCCTTGGCCGCGGGCGAGCATTTGGCCAAAATGTGAGCACACGGTCCTCGTCGTTTCTTCGTATTCTTGGACCAAAAACTCAGATCCACACCTACCTTCCACTTCTTTCTCCGGTTTTGCCTTAATCGGATGAGTTGGCCCACCCGTTTGGGCACCCGTTCGCTGCCGGTAAGATGGCCGTAAAACGTGTTTCGGAGCTCGGAATTGGATTCCGTTTTCTCCCGCCACCAACTCCCACCAAACCCGACGACGCAGGCCAAAATCCCACGCCGCCCCCGAAACGCAAAATTTGGCCACAATCCTTTTGCTATAGCTCACGGATTTTGGCCTTTTCCGGGGGAAAAATGGGCGCAGGGCCTCCTGCATTATTTTCGCCATTTCTTTGAGCGGAAAGCAGTACTTGCGCTGTGAGGAGGCCCCCAGCCCAATTCTACCACAATCGGACCAATTCGAGGGCACGTTTCGTCCCCTTTTCGCACCCCCGCACCCTCGGTAAATCGGCCGTAAAACGAGGTTCGGACCTCGAAATTGACTCCCCTCTTTTCCAACGCTCGAGTGTTGCACGTGTCTAATGCATCACCCCAAAATCTCGCACCGCCCCGGAAACGCGAAAGTTGGCCAAGATCCGTGAGCTACAGCACACGGCCTTGGCCTTGGCCGCGGGGTGGCTGCGTGCCATGGCCTTGGCCTTGGCCTCGGGTTGGCTGCGTGCCAAGGCCTTGGCCGGGGGCTGGCTGCGTTCCTAGGCCTTGGCCGCGGGCTGGCTGGGTGCCATGGCCTTGGCCGCGGGCGGGTTGGGTGCCATGGCCTTGGCCGCGGGGTAGACGCATGCCTTGGCCTTGGCCGCGGGGTGGACGCGTGCCTTGGCCTTGGCCACGGGGTGGCTGCGTGCCTCGGCCTCGGCCTTGGCCACGGGGTGGCTGCGTGCCTCGGCCTTGGCCTTGGCCGCGGGCTGGCTCCGTGCCTTGCTCGAAATGCAGCACATGCTCGCGACCAAGGACGGTCGCACACTCTCACGCATACACAACACACACTCCGGCCGCGCTCCCGAGGCAAGGATAGGGAGCTCGAGCGTGGCCCTGTGCCTTGGCGTTGGCCGCGGGGTGGCTGCGTGGCTTGGCCTTGGCCGCGGGAGAGCATTTGGCCAAAATGTGAGCACACGGTCCTCGCCGTTTCTTCGTATTCTTGGACCAAAAACTGAGCGCACGGTCCTCGCCGTGAGGAGGCCCCCGGCCCAGTTCTACCACAATCGGACCAATTCGAGTGCATGTTTCGTCCCCTTTTTGCACCCCCGCACCCTCGGTAAATCGGCCGTAAAACGAGGTTTGGACCTCGAAATCGACTCCCCTCTTTTCCAACGCTCGACTGTCAAACGTATCTAACGCATCACCCCAAAATCCCGCACCGCCCCGGAAATGCAAAAGTTGGCCAAGATCGGTTAGCTACAGCACTTGGCCTTGGCCGCGGGGTGGCTGCGTGCCATGGCCTTGCCCTTGGCCGCAGGGTGGCTGCGTGCCATGGCCTTGGGATTAGCCTCGGGGTGGCTGCGTGCCAAGGCCTTGGCCGGGGGCTGGCTGCGTGCCTAGGCCTTGGCCGCGGGCTGTCTGGGTGCCATCCCCATGGCCGCTGGCTGGCTGGGTGCCATGGCCATGGCCGCGGGGTGGAAGCGTGCCTAGGCCTTGGCCACGGGGTGGCTGCGTGCCTCGGCCTTGGCCGCGGGCTGGCTACGTGCCTTTCTCGAAATGCAACATATGCTCGCAACCAAGGCAGGTCGCACACTCTCATGCACACACAACACACACTCTGGCCGCGCTCCCGAGGCAAGGATAGGGAGCTCGAGCGTGGCCCTGTGCCTTGGCGTTGGCCGCGGGGTGGCTGCGTGGCTTGGCCTTGGCCGCGGGCGAGCATTTGGCCAAAATGTGAGCACACGGTCCTCGCCGTTTCTTCGTATTCTTGGACCAAAAAATGAGATCCACACCTACCTTCCACTTATTTCTCCGGTTTTGCCTGAATCGGACGAGTGGGCCCACCCGTTTGCGCTCCCGTTCGCTGCCGCTAAGATGGCCGTAAAACGAGTTTCGGAGCTCGGAATTGGATTCCGTTTTCTCCCGCCACCGACTCCCACCAAACCCGACCACGCCAGCCCAAAATCCCACGCCGCCCCCGAAACGCGAAATTTGGCCACAATCCGTGTGCTATAGCTCACGGATTTTGGCCTTTTCCGGGGGAAAAATGGGCGCAGGGCCTCCCGCAATATTTTTGCCATTTCTTCGAGCAGAAAACAGTACTTGCGCCGTGAGGAGGCCTCCGGCCCAGTTCTACCACAATCGGACCAATTCGCGGGCACGTTTCGTCCCCTTTTCGCACCCCCGCACCCTCGGAAAATCAGCCGTAAAACGAGGTTCGGACCTCGAAATCGACTCCCCTCTTTTCCAACGCTCGACTGTTGCACGTATCTAATGCATCACCCCAAAATCCCGCACCGCCCCGGAAACGCAAAAGTTGGCCAAGATCCGTGAGCTACAGCACACGGCCTTGGCCTTGGCCTCGGGGTGGCCGCGTGCCATGGCCTTCGGCTTGGCCGCGGGGTGGCTGCATGCCATGGCCTTGGCCTTGGCCTCGGGGTGGCTACGTGCCAAGGCCTTGGCCGCGGGCTGGCTGCGTGCCTAGGCCTTGGACGCGGGCTGGCTGGGTGCCATTGCCTTGGCCGCGGGCTGGCTGGGTGCCATGGCCTTGGCCGCGGGGTGGACGCGTGCCTTGGCCTTGGCCACGGGGGGGCTGCGTGCCTCGGCCATGGCCTTGGCCTTGGGGTGGCTGTTTGCCATGGCCTTGGCCTTGGCCTCGGGGTGGCTGCGTGCCAAGGCCATGGCCTTGGCCGCGGGCTGGCTACGTGCCTTTCTCGAAATGCAGCATATGCTCGCGACCAAGGCAGGTCGTACACTCTCACGCACACACAACACACACTCCAGCCGCGCTCCCGAGCCAAGGATAGGGAGCTCGAGCGTGGCCCTGTGCCTTGGCGTTGGCCGCGGGGTGGCTGCATGGCTTGGCCTTGGCCGCGGGCGAGCATTTGGCCAAAATGTCAGCACACGGTCCTCGCCGTTTCTTCGTATTCTTGGACCAAAAACTGAGATCCACACCTACCTTCCACTTCTTTCTCCGGTTTTGCCTGAATCGGATGAGTTGGCCCACCCGTTTGGGCACCCGTTCGATGCCGGTAAGATGGCCGTAAAACGATAGGGAGCTCACATTTTGGCCAAATGCTCGCCCGCGGCCAAGGCCAAGCCATGCAGCCACCCCGCGGCCAACGCCAAGGCACAGGGCCCGCGCTCGAGCTCCCTATCCTTGCCTCGGGAGCGCGGCCGGAGTGTGTGTTGTGTGTGCGTGAGAGTGTGCGACCTGCCTTGGTCGCGAGCATATGCTGCATTTCGAGAAAGGCACGTAGCCAGCCCGCGGCCAAGGCCAAGGCCGAGGCACGCAGCCACCCCGCGGCCAATGCCTAGGCACGCGACCACCCCGCGGCCAAGGCCATGGCACCCAGCCACCCCGCGGCGAAGGCCAAGGCCGTGTGCTGTCGCTCACGGATCTTGGCCAACTTTCGCGTTTCAGGGGTGGTGCGGGATTTTGGGGTGATGCATTAGATACGTGCGACAGTCGAACGTCGGAAAAGAGGGGAGTCGATTTCGAGGTCTTAACCTCGATTTACGGCCGATTTACTGAGGGTGCGGGGGTGCGAAAAGGGGACGAAACGTGCCCTCGAATTGGTCCGATTGTGGTAGAACTGGGCCGCGGGCCTCCTCACGGCGCAAGTACTGCTTTCCGCTCGAAGAAATGGCAAAAATAATGCGGGAGGCCCTGCGCCAATGTTTCCGCCAGAAAAGGCCAAAATCCGTGAGCTATAGCACACGCATTGTGGCCAAATTTCGCGTTTCGGGGGCGGCGTGGGATTTTGGGCTGGCGTGGTCGGGTTTGGTGGGAGTCGGTGGCGGGAGAAAACGGAATACAATTCCGAGCTCCGAAACTCGTTTTACGGCCATCTTACCGGCAGCGAACGGGTGCCCAAACGGGTGGGCCAACTCGTCGGATTCAGGCAAAACCGGAGAAAGAAGTGGAAGGGAGGTGTGGATCTCATTTTTTGGTCCAAGAATACGAAGAAACGGCGAGGACCGTGTGCTCACATTTTGGCCAAATGCTCGCCCGCGGCCAAGGCCAAGGCACGCGGCCACCCTACGGCCAAGGCCAAGGCACAGGGCCACGCTCGAGCTCCCTATCCTTGCCCCGGGAGCGCGGCCCAAGTGTGTGTTGTGTGTGCGCGAGAGTGTGCGACGTGCCTTGGTCGTGAGCATGTGCTGCATTTCGAGCAAGGCACGCAGCCAGCCCGCGGCCAAGGAAAAGGCACGCAGCCACCCCGCGGCCAAGGCCGTGTGCTGTAGCTCACGGATCTTGGCCAATTTTTGCGTTTCCGGGGCGGTGCGGGATTTTGGGTTGATGCATTAGATACTTGCGACAGTCGAACGTCGGAGAAGACGGGAGTCGATTCCGAGGTCCGAACCTCGTTTTACGGCCGATTTACCAAACGTGCGGGGGTGCAAAAAGGGGACGAAACTTGCCCGCGAATTGGTCCGTTTGTGCTAGAACTGGGCCGGGGGCCTCCTCACGGTGGTAGTACTGTTTTACGCACGAAGAATATGCGAAAATAATGCGGGAGGCCCGGCGCCCTTTCTTCCGCCCGAAAAGGCCAAAATCCGTGAGCTATAGCACACGGATTGCGGCCAAATTTCGTGTTTCAGGGGCGGCATGGGATTTTTGGCTGGCGTGCTTGGGTTTGGTGGGAGTCGGTGGCGGGCGAAAACGGAATCCAATTCCGAGCTCCGAAACTTGTTTTACGGCCATTTTACCGCCAGAGAACGGGTTCCCAAATGGGTGGGCCAACTCGTCCGAATCAGGCAAAACCGGAGAAAGAAGTGGAAGGTAGGTGTGGATCTCATTTTTTGGTCCAAGAATGCGAAGCAACGGCGAGGACCGTGTGCTCACATTTTGGCCAAATGCTCGCCCGCGGCCAAGGCCAAGGCCAAGGCACGCGGCCACCCTGCGGCCAAGGCCAAGGCACAGGGCCACGCTCGAGCTCCCTATCCTTGCCCCGGGAGCGCGGCCCAAGTGTGTGTTGTGTGTGCGCGAGAGTGTGCGACGTGCCTTGGTCGTGAGCATGTGCTGCATTTCGAGCAAGGCACGCAGCCAGCCCGCGGCCAAGGAAAAGGCACGCAGCCACCCCGCGGCCAAGGCCGTGTGCTGTAGCTCACGGATCTTGGCCAATTTTTGCGTTTCCGGGGCGGTGCGGGATTTTGGGTTGATGCATTAGATACTTGCGACAGTCGAACGTCGGAGAAGACGGGAGTCGATTCCGAGGTCCGAACCTCGTTTTATGGCCGATTTACCAAACGTGCGGGGGTGCAAAAAGGGGACGAAACTTGCCCGCGAATTGGTCCGTTTGTGCTAGAACTGGGCCGGGGGCCTCCTCACGGTGGTAGTACTGTTTTACGCACGAAGAAAATGCGAAAATAATGCGGGAGGCCCGGCGCCCTTTTTTCCGCCCGAAAAGGCCAAAATCCGTGAGCTATAGCACACGGATTGCGGCCAAATTTCGTGTTTCGGGGGCGGCATGGGATTTTTGGCTGGCGTGCTTGGGTTTGGTGGGAGTCGGTGGCGGGCGAAAACGGAATCCAATTCCGAGCTCCGAAACTTGTTTTACGGCCATTTTACCGCCAGAGAACGGGTTCCCAAATGGGTGGGCCAACTCGTCCGAATCAGGCAAAACCGGAGAAAGAAGTGGAAGGTAGGTGTGGATCTCATTTTTTGGTCCAAGAATGCGAAGCAACGGCGAGGACCGTGTGCTCACATTTTGGCCAAATGCTCGCCCGCGGCCAAGGCCAAGGCCAAGGCACGCGGCCACCCTGCGGCCAAGGCCAAGGCACAGGGCCACGCTCGAGCTCCCTATCCTTGCCCCGGGAGCGCGGCCCAAGTGTGTGTTGTGTGTGCGCGAGAGTGTGCGACGTGCCTTGGTCGTGAGCATGTGCTATAGCTTACGGATTTTGGCCTTTTCTGGCGGAAAAATGGGCGCAGGGCCTCCCACATTATTTTTGCCATTTCCTCGAGCGGAAAGCAGTACTTGCGCCGTGAGGAGGCCCCCGGCCCAGTTCTACCACAATCAGACCAATTCAAGGGCACGTTTTGTCCCCTTTTCGCACCCCTGCACCCTCGCTAAATCGGCCGTAAAACGAGGTTCGGACCTCGAAATCGACTCCCCTCTTTTCCAACGCTCGACTGTCGCACGTATCTAATGCATCACCCCAAAATCCCGGACCGCCCCGAAAACGCGAAAGTTGGCCAAGATCCGTGAGCTACAGCACACGGCCTTGGCCTTGGCCGCGGGGTGGCTGCGTGCCATGACGTTGGACTTGGCCTCAGGGTGGCTGCGTGCCAAGGCCTTGGCCGCGGGCTGGCTGCGTGCCTAGGCCTTGGCCGCGGGCTGGCTGGGTGCCATGGCCTTGGCCGAGGGTTGGACGCGTGCCTTGGCCGCGGCCACGGGGTGGCTGCGTGCCTCGGCCTCGGCCTTGGCCGCGAGCTGGCTCCGTGCCTTGCTCGAAATGCAGCACATGCTCGCGACCAAGGCAGGTCGCACACTCTCACGCACACACAACACACACTCGGGCCGCGCTCCCGAGGCAAGGATAGGGAGCTCGAGCGTGGCCCTGTGCCTTGGCGTTGGCCGCTGGGTGGCTGCGTGGCTTGGCATTGGCCGCGGGCGAGCATTTGGCCAAAATGTGAGCACACGGTCCTCGCCGTTTCTTCTAGCGGAAAACAGTACTTGCGCCGTGAGGAGGCCCCCGGCCCAGTTCTACCACAATCGGAACAATTCAAGGGCAAGTTTCGTCCCCTTTTCGCACCCCCGCACCCTCGGTAAATCGGCCGTAAAACGAGGTTCGGACCTCGAAATCGACTCCCCTCTTTTCCAACGTTCGACTGTCGCACGTATGTAATGCATCACCCCAAAATCCCGCACCGACCCGGAAACGCGAAAGTTGGCCAAGATCCGTGAGCGGCAGCACACGGCCTTGCCCTTGGCCGCGGGGTGGCTGCGTGCCTAGGCCTTGGCCGCGCGGTGGCTGGGTGCCATGGCCTTGGCCTTGGCCACCAGGTGGCTGTGTACCAAGGCCTTGGCCGCGGGGTGGCTGCGTGCCTAGGCCTTGGCCGCGGGCTGGCTTGGTGCCATAGCCTTGGCCGCGGGGTGGACGAGTGCCTAGGCCTTGGCCACGGGGTGGCTGCGTGCCTCGGCCTTGCCCTTGCCCGCTGGCTGGCTACGTGCCTTTCTCGAAATGCAGCATATGCTCGCGACCAAGGCAGGTCGCACACTCTGACGCACACACAACACACACTCCGGCCGCGCTCCCGAGGCAAGGATAGGGAGCTCGAGCGTGGCCCTGTGCCTTCGCGTTGGCTGCGGGTTGGCTGCATGGCTTGGCCTTGGCCGCGGGCGAGCATTTGGCCAAAATGTGAGCACACGATCCTCGCCGTTTCTTCGTATTCTTGGACGAAAAACTGAGATCCACACCTACCTTCCACTTCTTTCTCCGGTTTTGCCTGAATCGGACGAGTTGGCCCACCCGTTTGGACACCCGTTTGCTGCCGGTAAGATGGCCGTAAAACGAGTTTCGGAGCTCGGAATTGGATTCCGTTTTCTCCCGCCACCGACTCCCACCAAACCCGAAGATGCCAGCCCAAAATCCCACGCCGCCCCCGAAACGGGAAATTTGGCCACAATCCGTGTGCTATAGCTCACGGATTTTGGCCTTTTCTGGCGGAAAAATGGGCACAGGGCCTCCCGCATTATTTTTGCCATCTCTTCGAGCGGAAAGCAGTACTTGCGCCGTGAGGAGGCCCCCGGCCCAGTTCTACCACAATCGGACCAATTCGAGGGCACGTTTCGTCCCCTTTTCGCACCCCGGCACCCTCGGTAAATCGGCCGTAAAACGAAGTTCGGACCTTGAAATCGTATCCCCTCTTTTCCGACGTTCGACTTTCGCACGAATCTAATGCATCACCCGAAAATCCCGCACCGCCCCGGAAACGCGAAAGTTGGTCAAGATCCGTGAGCGACAGCACACGGCCTTGGCCTTGGCCGCGGGGTGGCTGCGGGCCATGGCCTTGGCCACCGGGTGGCTGTGTGCCAAGGCCTTGGCCGCGGGCTGGCTGGGTGCCATGGCCTTGGCCGCAGGGTGGACGTGTGCCTTGGCCTTGGCCATGGGGTGGCTGCGTGCCTCGGCCTTGGCCTTGGCCGCGGGCTGGCTCCGTGCCTTGCTCGAAATGCAGCACATGCTCGCGACCAAGGTAGGTCGCACACTCTCACGCACACACAACACACACACGGGCCGGGCTCCCAAGGCAAGGATAGGGAGCTCGAGCGTGGACCTGTGCCTTGGCGTTGGCCGCGGGGTGGCTGTGTGGCTTGGCCTTGGCCGCGGGCGAGCATTTGGCCAAAATGTTAGCACACGGTCCTCGCCGTTTCTTCGTATTCTTGGACCAAAAACTGAGATCCACCCTACCTTCCACTTCTTTCTCCGGTTTTGCCTGAATCGGACGAGTTGGCCCACCTGTTTGGACACCAGTTTGCTGCCGGTAAGATGGCCGTAAAACGAGTTTCGGAGCTCGGAATTGGATTCCGTTTTCTCCCGCCACCGACTCCCACCAAACCCGACGACGCCAGCCCAAAATCCCACGCCGCCCCCGAAAAGGGAAATTTGGCCACAATCCGTGTGCTATAGCTCACGGATTTTGGCCTTTTCTGGCGGAAAAATGGGCACAGGGCCTCCCGCATTATTTTTGCCATCTCTTCGAGCGGAAAGCAGTACTTGCGCCGTGAGGAGGCCCCCGGCCCAGTTCTACCACAATCGGACCAATTCGAGGGCACGTTTCGTCCCTTTTCGCACCCCGGCACCCTCGGTAAATCGGCCGTAAAACGAGGTTCGGACCTTAAAATCGACTCCCCTCTTTTCCGACGTTCGACTGTCGTACATATCTAATGCATCACCCCAAAATCCCGCACCGCCCCGGAAACGCGAAAGTTGGCCAAGATCCGTGAGCGACAGCACACAGCCTTGGGCTTGGCCGCGTGGTGGCTGCGGGCCATGGCCTTGGCCTTGGCCGCGGGATGGCTCCGTGCCTTGCTCCAAATGCTGCACATGCTCGCGACCAAGGCAGGTCGCACACTCTCACGCACACACAACACACACTCGGGCCGCGCTCCCGAGGCAAGGATAGGGAGCTCGAGCGTGGCCCTGTGCCTTGGCGTTGGCCGCGGGGTGGCTGCGTGGCTTGGCCTTGGCCGCGGGCGAGCATTCGGCCAAAATGTGAGCACACGGTCCGCGCCGTTTCTTCGTATTCTTGGACCAAAAACTGAGATCCACACCTACCTTCCACTTCTTTCTCCGGTTTTGCCTGAATCGGACGAGTTGGCCCACCCGTTTGGGCACCCGTTCGCTGCCGGTATGATGGCCGTAAAACGAGTTTCGGAGCTCGGAATTGGATTCCATTTTCTCCCGCCACCGACTCCCACCAAACCTGATGACGCAAGCGCAAAATCCCACGCCGACCCCGAAACGCGAAATTTGGCCACAATCCGTGTGCTATAGTTCACGGATTTTGGCCTTTTCTCGTGGAAAAATGGGCGCAGGGCCTCCCGCATTATTTTTGCCATTTCTTCGAGCGGAAAGCTGTACTTGCGCCGTGAGGAGGCCCCCGGCCCAGTTCTACCACAATCGAACTAATTCGAGGGCACGTTTCGTCCCCTTTTCGCACCCCCGCAACCTCGGTAAATCGGCCGTAAAACGAGGTTCGGACCTCGAAATCGACTCCCCTCTTTTCCGACGTTCGACTGTCGCACGTATCTAATGCATACCCCAAAATCCCGCACGGCCACGGAAATGCGAAAGTTAGCCAAGATCCGTGAGCGACGGCACACGGCCTTCGCCTTGGCCGCGGGGTGGCTGCGTGCCTAGGCCTTGGCCGCGGGGTGGTTGGGTGCCATGGCCTTGGCCTTGGCCACCGGGTGGCTGTTTGCCAAGGCCTTGGCCGCAGGGTGGCTGCGTGCCTCGGCCTTGGCCTTGGCCGCGGGCTGGCTACGTGCCTTTCTTGAAATGCAGCATATGCTCGCGACCAAGGCAGGTCGCACACTCTCTCGCACACACAACTCACAGTCCGGCCGCGCTCCCGAGGCAAGGATAGGGAGCTCGAGCGTGGCCCTGTGCCTTGGCGTTGGCCGCGGGGTGGCTGCGTGGCTTGGCCTTGGCCGCGGGCGAGCTTTTGGCCAAAATATGAGCACACGGTCCTCGCCGTTTCTTCGTATTCTTGGACCAAAAACTGAGATCCACACCTACCTTCCACTTCTTTCTCTGGTTTTGCCTGAACCGGACGATTGTGGCCAAATTTAGCGTGGCCAAATCGGACGATAGCACACGATTGTGGCCAAATCGGACGATAGCACACAAATTGGTCCGATTGTGGTAGAACTGGGCCGGGGGCCTCCTCACGGTGCAAGTACTGTTTTCCGCTCGAAGAAATTGCGAAAATAATGCGGGAGGCCCTGCGCCCATTCTTCCCCCGGAAAAGGCCAAAATCCGTGAGCTATAGCACACGGATTGTGGCCAAATTTCGCGTTTCGGGGGCGGCGTGGGATTTTGGGCTGGCGTCGTCGGGTTTGGTGGGAGTTGGTGGCGGGAAAAACAGAATCCCATTCCGAGCTCCGAAACTCGTTATACGGCCATCTTACCGGCAGCGAACGGGTGCCCAAATGGGTGGGCCCACTCGTCTGATTCAGGCAAAACCGGAGAAAGAAGTGGAAGGTAGGTGTGGATCTCAGTTTTTGGTCCAAGAATACGAAGAAACGGCGAGGACCGTGTGCTCACATTTTGGCCAAATGCTCGCCCGCGGCCAAGGCCATGGCACCCAGCCAGCCCGCGGCCAAGGCCTTGGCACACAGCCACCCGGTGGCCAAGGCCAAGGCCATGGCGCCCAGCCACCCCGAGGCCAAGGCCAAGGCCATGGCCCGCAGCCACCCCGCGGCCGAGGCCAAGGCCATGTGCTGTCGCTCATGGATCTTGGCCAACTTTCACGTTTCCGGGGCGGTGCGGGATTTTGGGGTGATGCATTAGATACGTGCGACAGTCGAGCGTTGGAAAAGAGGGGAGTCGATTTCGAGGTCCGAACCTGGTTTTGCGGCCGATTTACCAAGGGTGCGGGAGTGCGAAAAGGGGACGAAACGTGCCCTCGAATTGGTCCGATTGTGGTAGAACTAGGCCGGGGGCCTCCTCACGGCGCAAGTACTGCTTTCCGCTCGAAGAAATGGAAGAAATAATGCGGGAGGCCCTGCGCCCATTTTTCCGCCAGAAAAGGCCAAAATCCGTGAGCTATAGCACACGGATTGTGGCCAAATTTCGCGTTTCGGGGGCGGCGTGCGATTTTGGGCTGGCGTGGTCGGGTTTGGTGGGAGTCGGTGGCGGGAGAACACGGAATCCAATTCCGAGCTCCGAAACTCGTTTTACGGCCATCTTACCGGCAGCGAACGGGTGCCCAAACAGGTGGGCCAACTCGTCCGATTCAGGCAAACCCGGAGAAAGAAGTGGAAGGTAGGTGTGGATCTCAGTTTTTGGTCCAAGAATACGAAGAAACGGCGAGGACCGTGTGCTCACATTTTGGCCAAATGCTCGCCCGCGGCCAAGGCCGAGCCACGCAGCCACCCCGCGGCCAACGCCAAGGCACAGGGCTAAGCTCGAGCTCCCTATCCTTGCCTCGGGAGCACGGCCGGAGTGTGTGTTGTGTGTGCGTGAGAGTGTACGACCTGCCTTGGTCGCGAGCATGTGCTGCATTTCGAGCAAGGCATGGAGCCAGCCCGCGGCCAAGGCCAAGGCCGAGGCACGCAGCCACCCCGTGGCCAAGGCCAAGGCACGCGTCCACCCCGCGGCCAAGGCCATGGCACCCAGCCAGCCCGCGGCCAAGGCCATGGCACCCAGCCAGCCCGCGGCCAAGGCCTTGGCACACAGCCACCCGGTGGCCAAGGCCAAGGCCATGGCGCCCAGCCACCCCGAGGCCAAGACCAAGGCCATGGCCCGCAGCCACCCCGCGGCCGAGGCCAAGGCCATGTGCTGTCGCTCACGGATCTTGGCCAACTTTCACGTTTCCGGGGCGGTGCGGGATTTTGGGGTGATGCATTAGATACGTGCGACAGTCGAGCGTTGGAAAAGAGGGGAGTCGATTTCGAGGTCCGAACTTCGTTTTACGGCCGATTTACCGAGGGTGTGGGGGTGCGAAAAGGGGACGAAACGTGCCCGCGAATTGGTCCGATTGTGGTAGAACTTGGCCGGGGCCTCCTCACGGCGCAAGTACTGTTTTCCGCTCGAAGAAATGGGGAAAATAATGCGGGAGGCCCTGCGCCCATTTTTCCCCCGGAAAAGGCCGAAATCCGTGAGCCATAGCACACGGATTGTGGCCAAATATCGCCTTTCGGGGGCGGCGTGGGATTTTGGGCTGGCGTGGTTGGGTTTGGTGGGAGTCGGTGGCGGGAGAAAACGGAATCCAATTCCGAGCTCCGTAACTCGTTTTACGGCCATCTTACCGGCAGTGAATGGGTGCCCAAACGGGTGGGACAACTCGTCCGATTCAGGCAAAACCGGAGAAAGAAGTGAAAGGTAGGTGTGGATCTCAGTTTTTGGTCCAAGAATACGAAGAAACGGCGATGTCCGTGTACTCACATTTTGGCCAAATGCTCTCCCGCGGCCAAGGCCAAGCCACGCAGCCACCCCACGGCCAACGCCAAGGCACACGGCCACGCTCGGGCTCCCTATCCTTGCATCGGGAGCGCGGCCCGAGTGTGTATTGTGTGCGTGAGAGTGTGCGACCTGCCTTGGTCGGGAGCATGTGCTGCATTTCGAGCAAGGCACGGAGCCAGCCCGCGGCCAAGGCCTCGGCACGCAGCCACCCCGAGGCCAAGGCCAAGGCCATGGCACGCAGCCACCCCGAGGCCAAGGCCAAGGCCATGGCACGCAGCCACCCCACAGCCAAGGCCAAGGCCATGGCACCCAGCCACCCCGCGCCCAAGGCCAAGGCCGTGTGCTGTAGCTCACGGATCTTGGCCAACTTTCGCGTTTCCGGGGCGGTGCGGGATTTTGGGTGATGCATTAGATACGTGCGACAGTCGAGCGTTGGAAAAGAGGGGAGTCGATTTCGAGGTACGAACCTCGTTTTACGGCCGATTTACCGAGGGTGTGGGGGTGCGAAAAGGGGACGAAACGTGCCTGCGAATTGGTCCGATTGTGGTAGAACTTGGCCGGGGCCTCCTCACGGTGCAAGTACTGTTTTCCGCTCGAAGAAATGGGGAAAATAATGCGGGAGGCCCTGCGCCCATTTTTCCCCCGGAAAAGGCCGAAATCCGTGAGCCATAGCACACGGATTGTGGCCAAATATCGCCTTTCAGGGGCGGCGTGGGAGTTTGGGCTGGCGTGGTTGGGTTTTGTGGGAGTCGGTGGCGGGAGAAAACGGAATCCAATTCCGAGCTCCGAAACTCGTTTTACGGCCATCTTACCGGCAGTGAACGGGTGCCCAAACGGGTGGGCCAACTCGTCCGATTCAGGCAAAACCGGAGAAAGAAGTGGAAGGTAGGTGTGGATCACAGTTTTTGGTCCAAGAATACGAAGAAACGGCGAGGACCGTGTGCTCACATTTTGGCCAAATGCTCGCCCGCGGCCAAGGCCAAGCCACGCAGCCACCCTGCGGCCAACGCCAAGGCACAGGGCCACGCTCGAGCTCCCTACCGTAGCCTCGGGAGCGCGGCCGGAGTGTGTGTTGTGTGTGCGTGAGAGTGTGCGACCTGCCTTGGTCGGGAGCATGTGCTGCATTTCGAGCAAGGCACGGAGCCAGCCCGCAGCCAAGGCCAAGGCCGAGGCACGCAGCCACCCCATGGCCAAGGCCATGGCACGCCATGAGGCCAAGGCCACCCATGGCACGCAGCCACCCGAGGCCAAGGCCAAGGCCATGGCCAAGGCCATGGCCCCAGCCACCCGCGCCAAGGCCAAGGCCAAGGCCGTGTGCTGTCGCTCAAGGATCTTGGCCAACTTTCGCGTTTCCGGGGCGGTGCGGGATTTTGGGGTGATGCATTAGATACGTGCGACAGTCGAACGTCGGAAAAGAGGGGAGTTGATTTCGAGGTCCGAATCTGGTTTTAGGTCCGATTTACCGAGGGTACGGGGGCACGAAAAGGGGACGAAACGTGCCCTCGAATTGGCCCGATTGTGGTAGAACTGGGCCGGGGGCCTCCTCACAGCGCAAGTACTGCTTTCCGCTCGAAGAAATGGCAAAAATAATGCGGGAGGCCCTGCACCCATTTTTCCGCAAGAAAAGGCCAAAATCCGTGAGCTATAGCACACAGGTTGTGGCCAAATTTCGCGTTTCGGTGGCGGCGTGGGATTTTGGGCTTGCGTCGTCGGGTTTGGTGAGAGTCGGTGGCGGGAGAAAACGGAATCCAATTCCGAGCTTCAAAACTCGTTTTACGGCCATCTTACCGGCAGCGAACGGGTGCCCAAACGGGTGGGCCAACTCTTCTGATTCAGGCAAAACCGTAGAAAGAAGTAGAAGGTAGGTTTGGATCTCAGTTTTTGGTCCAAGAATACGAAGAAACGGCGAGGACCGTGTGCTCACATTTTGGCCAAATGCTCGCCCGCGGCCAAGGCCAAGCCACGCAGCCACCCCGCGGCCAACGCCAAGGCACAGGGCCACGCTCGAGCTCCCTATCCTTGCCTCGGGAGCGCAGCCAGAGTGTGTGTTGTGTGTGCGTGAGAGTGTGCGACCTGCCTTTGTCGCGAGCATGTGCTGCATACCGAGCAAGGCACGGAGCCAGCCCGCAGCTAGGGCCAAGGCCGAGGCATGCAGCCACCCCGTGGTCAAGGCCAAGGCACGCGTCCACCGCCCGGCCAAGGCCACAGCACCCAGCCAGCCCGCGGCCAAGGCCAAGGTACCTAGCCAGCCCGCGGCGAAGCCTAGGCAGCAGCCAGCCCGCGGCCAAGGCCTTGGCACGCAGCCACCCCGAGGCCAAGGCCAAGGTCATGGCACGCAGACACTCCGCGGCCTAGGCCAAAGCCATGGCACGCAGCCACCACGCAGCCAAGGCCAAGGCCATGTGCTGTAGCTCACGGATATTGGCCAACTTTCGCGTTTCTGGGGCGGTGCGGGATTTTGGGGTGATGCATTAGATACGTGCGACAGTCGAGATTTGGAAAAGAGGGGAGTCGATTTCAAGGTCCGAACCTAGTTTTACGGCCGATTTACCGAGGGTGCGGGGGTGCGAAAAGGGGACGAAACTTGCCCGCGAATTGGTCTGATTGTGGCAGAACTGGGCCGGGGGCCTCCTCACTGTGCAAGTACTGTTTTCCACTCGAAGAAATGGCGAAAATAATGCGGGAGGCCCTGTGCCCATTTTTCCCCCGGAAAAGGCCAAAATCCGTGAGCTATAGCACGCGGATTGTGGCCAAATTTCACGTTTCGGGGGCGGCGTGGGATTTTGGGCTGGCATGGTCGGGTTTGGTGGGTGTCAGTGGCAGGAGAAAACGGAATCCAATTCCGAGCTCCAAAACTCGTTTTACGGCCATCTTACCGGCAGCGAACGGGTGCCCAAACGGGTGGGCCCACTCGTCCGATTCAGGCAAAACCGGAGAAAGAAGTGGAAGCTAGGTGTGGATCTCAGTTTTTGGTCCAAGAATACGAAGAAACGGCGAGGACCGTGTGCTCACATTTTGGCCAAATGCTCACCCGCGGCCAAGGCCAAGCCACGCAGCCACCCTGCGGCCAACGCCAAGGCACAGGGCCACGCTCGAGCTCCCTACCGTAGCCTCGGGAGCGCGGCCGGAGTGTGTGTTGTGTGTGCGTGAGAGTGTGCGACCTGCCTTGGTCGGGAGGATGTGCTGCATTTCGAGCAAGGCACGGAGCCAGCCCGTGGCCAAGGCCAAGGCCGAGGCACGCAGCCAACCCGTGGCCAAGGCCGAGGCACGCGTCCACCCCGCGGCCAAGGCCATGGCACCCAGCCAGCCCGCGGCCAAGGCCTTCGTACGCAGCCACCCCGAGGCCAAGGCAAAGGCCATGGCACGCAGCCACCCCGCTGCCAAGGCCAAGGCCATGGCACGCAGCCAACCCGCGGCCAAGGCCAAGGCCGTGTGCTGTAGCTCACGGATCTTGGCCAACTTTCGCGTTTCCGGGGTGGTGCGGGATTTTGGGGTGATGCATTAGATACGTGCGACAGTCGAGCGTTGGAAAAGAGGGGAGTCGATTTCGAGGTCCGAACCTCATTTTACGGCCGATTTACCGAGGGTGCGGGGGTGCGAAAAGGGGACGAAATGTTCCTCGAATTGGTCCGATTGTGGTAGAACTGGGCCGGGGGCCTCCTCACGGCGTAAGTGCTGCTTTCCGCTCGAAGAAATGGCAAAAGTAATGCGGGTGGCCCTGAGCCCATTTTTCCGCCAGGAAAGGCCAAAATCCGTGCGCTATAGCACACGGATTGTGGCCATATTTTGCGTTTCGGGGGCGGCATGGGATTTTACGCTGGTGTCGTCGGGTTTGGTGGGAGTCGGTGGTGGGAGAAAACGGAATCCAATTCCGAGCTCCGAAACTCGTTCTACGGCCATCTTACCGGCAGCGAACGGGTGCCCAAACGGGTGGGCCAACTCGTCCGATTCAGGCAAAACCGGAGAAAGAAGTGGAAGGTAGGTGTGGATCTCAGTTTTTGGTCCAAGAATACGAAGAAACGGCGAGGACCGTGTGCTCACATTTTGGCCAAATGCTCGCCCGCAGCCAAGGCCAAGCCACGCAGCCACCCCGCGGCCAACGCCAAGGCACAGGGCCACGCTCGAGCTCCCTATCCTTGCCTCGGGAGCACGGCCGGAGTTTGTGTTGTGTGTGCGTGAGAGCGTGCGACCTGCCTTGGTCGCGAGCATGTGCTGCATTTCGAGCAAGGCAAGGCGCCAGCCCGCGGCCAAGGCCAGGGCTGAGGCACGCAGCCACCCCGCGGCCAAGGCCAAGGCACGCGTCCAACCCGCGGCCAAGGCCATGGCACCCAGCCAGCCCGCGGCCAAGGCCTAGGCACCCAGCCACCCCGCGGCCAAGGCCTTGGCACGCAGCCACCCCGAGGCCAAGGCCAAGGCCATGGCACGCAGCCACCCCACGGCCAAGGCTAAGGCCATGGCACGCAGCCACGCCGCGGCCAAGGCTAAGGCCATCGCACGCAGCCAACCCGCGGCCAAGGCCAAGGCCTTGTGCTGTAGCTCACGGATCTTGGCCAACTTTCGCGTTTCCGGCGCGGTGCGGGATTTTGGGGTGATGCATTAGATACGGGCGACAGTCGAGCGTTGGAAAAGAGGGGAGTCGATTTCGAGGTCCGAAACTCGTTCTACGGCCGATTTACCGAGGGTGCGGGGGTGCGCAAAGGGGACGAAACGTGCCCGTGAATTGGTCCGATTGTGGTAGAACTGGGCCGGGGGCCTCCTCACAGTGCAAGTACTGTTTTCCGCTCGAAGAAATGGCGAAAATAATGCGGGAGGCCGTGCGCCCATTTTTCCCCCGGAAACGGCCAAAATCCGTGAGCTATTGCACACGGATTGTGGCCAAATTTCGCGTTTCGGGGGCGGCGTGGGATTTTGGGCTGGCGTGGTCGGGTTTGGTGGGAGTCGGTGGCTGGGGAAAACGGAATCCATTTCCGAGCTCCGAAACTCGTTTTACGGCCATCTTACCGGCAGCGAACGGGTGCCCTAACGGGTGGGCCCACTCGTCCGATTCAGGCAAAACCGGAGAAAGAAGTGGAAGGTAGGTGTGGATCTCAGTTTTTGGTCCAAGAATACGAAGAAACGGCGAGGACCGTGTGCTCACATTTTGGCCAAATGCTCGCCCGCGGCGAAGGCCAAGCCACGCAACCACCCCGCGGCCAAGGCCAAGGCCAAGGCACAGTGCCACGCTAGAGCTCCCTATCCTTGCCTTGGGAGCGCGGCCGGAGAGTGTGTTGTGTGTGCGTGAGAGTGTGCGACCTGCCTTGGTCGCGAGCTTGTACTGCATTTCGAGCATGGCACGGAGCCAGCCCGTGGCCAAGGCCAAGGCCGAGGCACGCAGCCACCCCGTGGCCAAGCCCAAGGCACGCGTCCACCCCGTGGCCAAGGCCATGGCATGCAGCCAGCCCGAGGCCAAGGCCAAGGCCATGGCACGCAGCCACCCCGCGGCCAAGGCCAAGGCCATGGCACCCAGCCAGACCGCGTCCACCTCGCGGCCAAGGCCATGGCACCCAGCCAGCCCGCGGCCAAGGCCTTGGCACGCAGCCACCCCGAGGCCAAGGCCAAGGCCATGGCACGCAGCCACCCTGCGGCCAAGGCCAAGGCCATGGCACGCAGCCACCGCACGGCCAAGGCCTAGGCACGCAGCCACCCCGCGGCCAAGGCCAAGGCCGTGTGCTGTCGCTCACGGATCTTGGCCAACTTTCGCGTTTCCGTGGCGGTGCGGGATTTTGGGGTGATGCATTAGATACGTGCGACAGTCGAACGTCGGAAAAGAGGGGAGTCGATTTCGAGGTCCGAACCTCGTTTTAAGGCCGATTTGCCGAGGGTGCGGGGGTACGAAAAGGGGACGAAACGTGCCCTCGAATTGGTCCGATTGTGGTAGAACTGGGCCGGGGGCCTCCTCACGGCGCAAGTACTGCTTTCCGCTTGAAGAAATGGAAAAAATAAGGCGGGAGGCCCTGCGCCCATTTTTCCGCCAGAAAAGGCCAAAATCCATGAGCTATAGCACGCGGATTGTAGGTGTGGATCTTAGTTTTTGGTTCAAGAATACGAAGAAACGGCGAGGACCGTGTGCTCACAATTTGGCCAAAAGCTCACCCGCGGCCAAGGCCAAGCCACGCAGCCACCCCGCGGCCAACGCCAAAGCACAGGGCCACGCTCGAGCTCCCTATCCTTGCCTCGGGACCGCGGCCCGAGTGTGTGTCGTGTGTTCGCGATAGTGTGCGACCTGCCTTGGTCGCGAGCATATGCTGCATTTAGAGCAAGGCACGTAGCCAGCCCGCGGCCAAGGCCAAGGCCGAGGCACGCTGCCACCTCGTGGCCAAGGCCTAGGCACGCAGCCACCTCGTGGCCAAGGCCTAGGCACGCGTCCTCCCGGCGGCCAAGGCCACGGCACCCAGCCAGCCCGCGGCCAAGGCCTAGGCACGCAGCCACCCCGTGGCCAAGGCCGTGGCACACAGCCACCCGGTGGCCAAGGCCAAGGCCATGGCACCCAGCCACCCCGCGGCCAAGGGCTAGGCCCGCAGCCACCCCGCGGCCAAGGCCAAGGCCGTGTGCTGTCGCTCACGGATCTTGGCCAACTTTCGTGTTTCCGAGGCGGTGCGGGATTTTGGGGCGATGCATTAGATACGTACGACAGTCGAACGTCGGAAAAGAGGGGAGTCGATTTCGAGGTCCGAACCTCGTTTTACGGCCGATTTACCGAGGGTGCGGGGGTGCGAAAAGGGACGAAACGTGCCCTCGAATTGGTCCGATTGTGGTAGAACTGGGCCGGGGGCCTCCTCACGGCGTAAGTACTGCTTTCCGCTCGAAGAAATGGAAAAAATAATGCGGGAAGCCCTGCGCCCATTTTTCCGCCAGAAAAGGCCAAAATCCGTGAGCTATAGCACACGGATTGTGGCCAAATTTCGTGTTTCGGGGGCGGCATGGGATTTTGGGCTGGCGTCATCGGGTTTGGTGGGAGTCGGTGGCGGGAGAAAACGGAATCAATTCCGAGCTCTGAAACTTGTT